>VYZV01012836.1:55624-93787 GCA_013401275.1 Pandion haliaetus | reverse complement strand
TACACTATCTCAGTAACACTGTCAAGATAAACCTTGGTATCTAAATCAAATGGGGAAAGGTAAGAGGTTTCCAAGAAGCAAATCTTCTTGGCTTCTAATCAGCTAAGACCGTACAGTACTACACATTCTTTAAGTTCTTTAACTACTATAGTTACACTATAACTTTATATTTCTAAGATTTTAAAACCATCCTAACTTTTATATAATCATATTTGATTTCTTTTTCAAAATATATATAACAAATGACATTGTTTAGGAGTCTCTATCTTGCAGCCTTTCTGCCTCCCCCAAAACAATATGAATCTAATTTGGTTTAGTCACAACTCTAGTTAGTTTAAAAGATTTACATTTACAGATAGCAGTACTTAAACTGCACAGTGTGAATTAGCAGGCAAAATGAAAGTTGCAAGTTCAGGTCTCTTCTCTGAAAATCATAGATGTGCTGATCTGATTATGGTTGTAACTAGAGGCATTTGGGTTTCCTCTGACCCGTAAGAAGTACATTTCTCATTTATCTGAATCTTAGGTGGGGGTTACTTCAGAGAATTCATGTGGTCTGGAATCTAGACATACTTGCACCCCAAAATGAGGGATATAGCAACAAAAGACCCGTTCTTCCTGACAGATAGTTAAATTGGCTTGAGTTATTGCTGAGAAAGCTGTTCCAGGAACCATTAGTGGTAGGATGCTTCCAATGTGACCAGTCAGAGCTCTTTCAGAAGAAAAGGAATGTAGATATAAATTTCAGGGAAAACACCAATAGAAGGAACATGGAAATAATAATTAAAAACACCCCCATTTCCCAGCAGCTCCCTGTGAGTCACTCTTGGTAGTAATTGTTTTTCTTCATCTGTTGATTAGATGGTCTCTTTGGTATTGCTGGACTGCACCAAGTCATGCTTCTCTGCATTCTTGTTGTCTGGAATCACGGTTAAGTAGTCATTCAGGTTTAAGGGGTGATGTGCCAGGTGGACTGTCATGGTCATCTCTATGCTGTCCCTTCAATCCTTTCCAGCTTGTTATCTCTCTTTGTGCCAGTTGTTTCTGTCATCAGTTTCGCCTTGTCATGTCTGTTTCTTCATCTTTGTGTTGGATTTTTTTTTTTGTTGTGGTGGTTGTTCCCCCCCGCCCCATTCCCTTCTATCATCACTCTAAGGTCTTCTGCTCTAATCCTGGTCTCTGCTATACTGTATTCATCTGGCTGTCTAGTTTTAAGAATGTTGCCCAATTGTCTCAGTGTTACTAAGTGAAAAATGAACATACAGACAGGAAGGGAAATGCTCCTATCAGGTTGCCTCAGTGGCTGCTGACATTAAAGTTGCTTATAACTTTTAGGCACTTGTAGCCCTGATCTCTTCAGAGGGTTAGCCAGAACCAAGAATGAGGGAATGGGGCTAAGGAGGTAGACATTTATACAAGAAAGCTTGTAGGTGGCTGTGAGAACCTTGTAGTACTATGCAACAAACTTTTTTCCCTAGACTGGGAAAGGTGTTGGAAAAGTTTGCATGCAGTATAGAGTATGTTCTTTGTCCATTTAAGATGTGCAGTAAAGCATTAGACCAAAATTTGTGCCCCCATGTGCCGTTCCCACAGATGCCTTTCAACATCCTGTTCTGTAGTCTGGACATCAGAGGCAACAGTGATAGGGGCTGCAGTCATCCATTAGCTGGTTTGGAGTAAGGTTTTGGGAGCAAGCCCTTTAAATTTCTAAAAGAGCGTTAATACAGGTAAGCAGAGCTTTAGTGCACAGTGTAGTGGCTTTGACTAAGCAAATATGGTTCAGATAATGCCCAGAAGCATAGTAGCAACATCAGTAACCTTCTAACTGGCGGCAAATATTTTTTTTCCAGCCAGCAGGACAGAGCAACAGCAAAATGCTTGTAACAGTGGTCCCCAAATAGCCTATCAAATCTCACTAGTCACAAGACACTATTTTAATTAAACCCTCTTTGAAAAGGAGGTGATGAAATGTGGTTGGCAGCCTGTTCTGTGTTACAGTGTGCAGTGCTTAACAATTCTGTTTGCTGACAGTGCCTTCTGCAGTAGTGGTATCTTAGTAAGTAAACGCTCACAGTGCTGCAGGAAGAGCTAGTGTGATATAAACTCAAATGCTACCTGAATCTAAAGTGTGACTGTCTCTCTGGAAATGGTGTGTTTCATGATTAGCTTGCTATTGATGTGCCTTAGCTAGTTCTGTAATTAAAAAAAGGTGTTGCATATGGCAGAGGAATCATTTTTCCCACTGCACCTTGCAGTTAATGCAGGTGCCTGGTCTGTACTAGGACTTTTCTAGAGGATTGCCAACAAAAGCAAGATACTTATTGCTTATGTGGGGTATTTTGACACTGAGGACACATCCAAGGCTTTATGCAGCAACACACTGATGTACTACTGCAAAACTCCCTGGATTCTAGACATGCACCTCTTTGGTTCTGCCAAATTCGTATGCATTGCTACTAATGTCCCTGGAGCAAATTGATAGTGTCATGGTAACTTAGTGTTCAGTTACTAAGGTCAGTGTGTGAGATAGTAAACTTAGTGCATCCTTGCAACGGCCTGCTGGAGAGGGGATATAAATTATCATTCTAAAAATGATCTCCTTGAATTTTCTCTTCAATGTCTTTTATGTAGGTACAGTGTGGAATAAGCTGCTTCTGGTAAATGAGGTAGACAGCATAAACTCTATTGCCTGTAGATAACTGGTGCTGCACTGAAAAAACTTCCATGTAAGTTGAGTTACGAAAATGAGGAGGTTACTTCCTCTCATCAGAAGTTTTAAAATCCTACAGAAAAGAAGCACCTGCTTTTCAGTCTGAGATAGTAACTAGAAGAAGGAAGAACTCAAGAGAAATTAAAGGAAGTGTGTAGAGGCCTTGTCCCTATTTCAGTTCTGCTGTAATAGTGGTGGACGATGGGCAGCCATAGTACATGCTTGCAGGCAGTGTGTCATAGTCTCTGGTGGCACACAGGGGATTCATGAGGTATGTGAAGGCTGTTATGATTTCCCAGGTGGCCTGGCTTTTTCAATAATAACAAATCAAGCTGACATCTTAATTGCTTCTCTCATGCAGAGGAACTAGCAATGTAGCAGCTTGTCTGACAGTGTGATCTGGGTCTGAAAGGTGCAGCCTATTTCCTGTGCTGTAGTGTGCAGTCTGGTCTCTGCGGCACTGGGACAAGTAGAGCCCATTCAGCTCTAGTAGTTGACATGCAACTGTACTGGGTGGTCCTGTGGCTTTGCCCTTGACAGCTTCCTGTTATGGCAGGTTCAGCACTGTTTCACCTCCTTTTTCTTACGTCTTTGAAGCTGCAACATTTTGTTCGCTTCTGCAAAGCAGTTGCCAGCTAGTGCCAAAACCAGTTCTCTGGCTTAGTGGAGTAGTTTTGGACATAATGTCAATGTTGAGAGAGATGGTGAGATGTGCTGAGAAGAACCTGCCAAACATCTAGCAGAACGAATGACACATGACTTTTATGTACAAGGTATGCTTGGAGTTGCCCAGCATGACTCACTTCCCCATAACCTAGTGTCTGCTTACTGTGTTTCATGAAGTCTGGTTGCACCCAGGTAATCTTCATAGAGCTTTGGCTTTAGCCATGTGTTGAATTCCTGTTAGCCAGCAGGCTTGGTTCACCTATTGATTTCAACATAATGTTGAAAGGGACATATGCACAGCAAAAGGTACTTTCTTAAAAAAGTACTTAAAACTGGCCCTTCCTGACCCCAGACGTGTCAGCAGCTGCCAAGAAGAATAGCTAAGCTGTCTGTGTAACCCTCACCTTATGACACCCTTCCTTTAAGGTAACATTTGCGGTTGGAATCTGCAATGGAAACAGGCTCAGGCTAAGAGTAAGACTTTGATCAGGGAATGAATGATGGGTGTGAATGTTAAATCTGCTCCAAGTTGTGCTTTGAGTGCTGTCTGCTGCTGGTGGGGGTGTACCAGATAACTTCATGTTTTTGAAGAATGAAGGACTTCAGAAACAAAGGGCAAATCTGATTCATTGTCATGCATAATGTCAAAGGAGGACTTAAGTTCAGTTATTTGAAGAATTATGCTGTGGTGACTTGAGATCTTGTGATGTACTTCTGCTATAGCAAAAGAACCAGTTATGTTTGTTATTTAACGCACCATAAGCATCCTGGAGCAGGGTTTTAGCTGACAACTAATTAGATGGTTAATACTATCTTAAAACAACTCTTTTCCCAGGACAGGCCTGCTCTGTGTTAAAAGCTGGCAAGGTACTACTGTGTTTAACATATTGGCCATGTAGGATTTTCATACAAATTCAAAAAGTTGTTAGTAAAATTCTGTGGGCAGTGGATGAGGACTCGTTAGCATTGTTTTCTTGTGTGTATCCGAAAATACCTTCCTATTGGTACCATTTATTGTATATCTGTATTGTTATCTGTGCATTACCCAGTGTGTCTAGACAAGTGCCATGCTGCCTAACTTACTACATACCCAGTATGATAGGATCCCTTTTTAAAGCAACAGGGATTAAGCTGAAGAGGATCAGTGTGGTATTTCCTGTAGGAAGAACTATTCTTAATGCCAAGGGAAGTAGGATGTGCCTCTGTCCTTCCTGATCAACCTGGCTGCTTCCTGACTGGTTTTTTTTCTTCTTCATTTTGCCATTTAGGTTGTCAGGCCTTGGGCTAAGTTATTTGCCTGCTCAGTCAATTCTCAGAGCTATAAAATAAGTTTGCTTATCTATCTTGGAACAGGATAAGCAGCAAGCATCTGCAACCTGTCCCATAATCTAGAGATAAGACTCTGTAGAACTGCATAGACTTATGCTGTGCTACATGTATAAAGCTGTTAAGGCTGTTTTAAAATGTTTTTCAGGTTCTAAATGGCTTCTAAGAAGCTGGGATCCGACTCTCATGGTAAGTGAAATTTGGCATCCTTGTATTTTTAATGGGATGAATCCTACTATTGCTGCTGACTAATGTTCCAGCCTAGACAGTCCATAGCGACTAATCTGTTTAGCCTCTGAGTAGTTTTTTGTTAGGAATGGAGTGTCTTGGCTTCCTTCTTGCATAGTTGCTTGCTGATGCTGTGCCTGTTCTCTGGTTAGACTGAAATTCAGCCTGTGACTGTTCCCGCCTCCTTCATGACAGAATAATACCTTCCTCTTCCCCCACTTCCCCCTTCAAAATCGAAGCTGAACTGCAATTGTGATACTGATCTGATGTTTGCTGAAGCGGACACTAGATCTGTAGCCCCTTTCTATGGGATTCACACGAGAAGTTAGATTGAAAGTCAAGCTTTTAATATATCATTGAGCTATGCTTGCTTTTTGCTCAGCAGTGAATTTTTCCCTAAATTGGACTAATCTGGTTCAGCAGGCAAGTGAAGAAGATAATACCTTCTACATTTGAGATGCAGTGTCATGCAGGTGATTGGTATCATAAAAGTTATTTGCCTGTATATGTGCTTATCTTTTAGAAAATGGGGTGTGATTTGAGAGGAGTAATATTTCTGTGGAACATTAAAGTTCAGATGTTGCATGTAATAGAGCTTCTTCAAATCAGTAATCATTCAAGGCAGTACTGGGCGGTTCATGTGACATTTCTAACATGACTTTTCATGCTATAGAAACTTCGGCTTTTAGAAACTCAGCCTTGATCTTCCTGGATAATCTTTCAGATAAGAGGGTCCTGGGCAATTCCATTTTTTCTTGAGCTTTTTATTCAGTCTTGCAAGTGTAAGGTTGAAGTACAGAATAAGAAATGCCTCAGTTAAATACATGGTTAAGAATGAATAAAAATAGCCTATCAAAACTTAATTTTTAGATGGTGGTCTTTCCTGTGGCCCAGTGATCCTGCTGTAAGACAATTAATTTCTTTATTAGATAGCTGCCAGTTCTTCAGCAGTTGTTCTTGTATCTGTGAATGGTCTCTACAAACACACTGAGCTGCTTGTGTTTTGAGTCTATTTATCTCTTCTGCTTCCTAAACCAGACTAGCAAAGACACTGCTTGGAGCTAGAATTAAACCTGTCTTAAATATTTCTTAGAACAGTATAGTGTGGTAGAACATGCTCATGGCCTTCAAAATAGCAAAATCAAAACAACAAAACCAAAAAATGGTGCTGTATGCTGGCTGGTTAACTTGTCTACCCTTTTCTGTACCCTCTGTTCCTAATGATGTTAGCGACACTGTCACAGTACTGTTTCTGAGGAGTAGTAGAGCAACTTCCTTGGCTTATATGCCTTAAGAAATCAGCAGGGCAATTGTTTCAGTCTTCTCCAGGGTTGTTAACAATTAATCTCACTAAGTGAATTTTGACTTATTGTAAAGCATCTAGCCCAACACCTACCTTCAGCTCAGTGTCTCTGGCAAGCTGATGAAATTGGTCAACATAGTTGATGCATCCCTTGTACTTATTTGAGCTGCTTATTAGAGGTTAGAGGGCTGTTGTTGAATCACAGAATGGTTGAGGTTGGAAGGGACCTCTGGAGATCATGTCCAAACCCCCTGCTAAAGCAGAGCCACCTAGAGCAGGTTGCTTAGGGCCACGTTCAGATTCAGATGGAGATGAAGGTGGGAACAAAGGGTGTGGGTGGAGAGAAAGGAACTCTTTTTCCTGTCTTGAAGGGTATTCTTAGCATACACCTGTAACTATGCTTAAGCGTGTAATTTCAAATGCTCTCCTGTCATTTGAATAATTGCAAGTTCAATCTTAAGTTCTAGTAGTTAGTGGCATCTAGAAATGCAGCTCTCATCTGTTCCACAAAAAGCATGGGTTGTACCAAATGCAGTACATCAATATTGCTGTTGTATTGTCATTGTCACTATTCAACTTGAAAGCTTTTGACTCCCAATTTCTGAAAATTACTGGTGTGGTTTATGTGACCACAAAAACTAAGTTCCACTTGGTTTCAAAACTGTTCCCCATTCATAACTGGTAACTGGTTTTATCTGAAATGTTTCCATTTTGCTACCAAACTGGAGGACACTTCCATGAGTTGGCCAGTGACTTCCATGTTACACTAAAGCAGAGAGAAATCTTACTCTCGTAGTAGTTCCTTGGGTCAGGAATATCATACAGTGTGCAGTGTCTGAGATCAGACTGGCAGGTGCAGTTTTGCCAGCACTATTCTCAGAACTTCATCAATATGGTTTTAACTGCTAAAAAGGTCAAGTGGCTAACAGCTATGTTAAATAACAGTTCAAAAAAACCTTTAATTGCTTCACTTTAACATGTGACTTGAAACAGTAGCTTGCATAATACTTTCTATATGTAGGTTTTGTTTTTTGCTTTAGAATTTGCCATTTAAAACAATTTGCAGTGTGTTAAGGCAGAAGGTTCAGCTGTTCACAAAAAGAAAAGGGTTCTTGGCTTTCTGGATCAGATTATAACTTCACTAGACTAATACTGTTCAGATTGGGCTGGAACAAAGTGAAATACTATGTGCATCAGTGTTTTGCCTCAAAAGACTTTACTGTCAAATGTTGGGAAACACTTGGTATGCTTCTTAATGTATGCTTGCAGGTTTTGTAGCAGAGTTATATTCAAGATGAGGTTATAGCAGTGGTTGTTATTAAAAAATCAGTATATTGGGAAGAAACTAGAAGGTTTTTATTCCATAGTCTAGCCGCTGAGGTTAAACTGGCAGCTTTCAATGCAGCCCATCTAGTCTAAGTGTGCATAGGGTTTTTATTAGTGCACCAAAACAAAGAACGTTGCTACGCAAATATCACGATGTGTGCTTGCACCCTGTGTGGCTAGTATCTATTTCAGGCAAAGACGGCAGCTATGCAAGGGGATGTATCTACCACTTACTGTGTCAATAGGTCTAATAAGACAAGTATTTGCACAGTGAACAATTTGGGCAGTGAGATCGGTGAAGAGAGGTAATCCTGCTTTACTTGGATCATCCTGCTTAGAGCAGGACTTGTGCTAGTGGGACTAAGGGCATAGTGGCAGCAGTCACACCAGACTCTGAGCAGTTGGGACCTCTAGTTGTCTCTGACCTGGCCGTGATTTACCACTCCCAGTGCAAAGGCTTGCCACTGTTGCTATTTCTGCATAAGTGAACTTTTCGGCATACCCAGGTTCTCAAACTGCTGGCTGAAGTACAATTTGGATGCTGTGCTGTGTAATGCTTGAATGTATGCTTCTAAGTAAGCATCAGTGAAAATACTATCATATTCTGCCTGGAGTGTTTTTTTTTTCATCCTGGTGGTGCAGGTGGGATTTAGGTTATTCAGTGTGATGGTTTCAAAGCCGGAGGAAATGCCACCTGTGTCCTAACAGGACTCTGGGACCAGCCAGTGCGGTGTGGAGTATGAGAGCTCAAGTGATGACAGCACATAAACATTTAACTCCAAATTAACAGGATGTTCCTGTTTTCAAAAGCTGTTCATCCTTTTGGAGCCTGTGACTGCCTTGTAGGTGAGTCAACAGTGAAGGAACACAAACAGTACTTAAACTGTCACCTGAGTATGAAAATGGGTCAGATAAAAATGGCAAGTCACAGCTGACTGAGCAAGAGGTTATTTGCTGAACACCATCTTAGATCGTGCCACTAATGTCTTTTTGGATCTTCAACACTCAAAGCAAAGTTACGAATGAATGCTAGAGGAACACTTCAGATTGTTATACACAGCCAGAAACCTTGCCTGTAATTCCAAAAGCTTAGACCAGTGATCCAAGAGACCCCTTTCAGTTAATTGAAAAACTGAGTGCAATTTATATTGTGGTTTTCTAATACTTCTTCACAACTGCGCGAGGAAAACAAATCTGTAGTCTGGGCTTCTTGGAGGTGGTTGAGCTCTAAGTGATTCTGCCTCATGAGTTTGCAGGATGCCTGAACAGATTTGTACTAGAAGACTTTTTAAATACCACATGTGATAGATATAAAGGACAGATAGAGGACTGTGAAATAGGTCTGAGGCATCTCGGAGTGATCACAAATCAGACAGTTGATTAAGTTGGATTGCCTTATTTCAAAAATCAGAATTGCTATGCTAAATAGTCTTAAGATACTTCACTGTGTTTTGGTTGAAGTGGAGTGTCTAGGCTTTGGGCCACTTTGTCCTTGTGACCACTTCTGTCCAAATACTATTTCCTACTCATATGCCAAATCCTGGATTTTAATTTGTCTTAGCTGCTCTAAAGCTGGGTCATTTTAAAGCCCGTTTTGAATATGACAAAAAGTGGTGGATCTTTTTATAGAGACATAACATAATACAGTGTTCAGGAGGGCTTCAGCTTTCAGTTGTGTAGGCATAGTCTTGTCACAAGGGAAGCTAAGATGTTGGGTGTATTGACTTCAAAATCTGTTCATTTGTTGGATTGTTATGTTGTGCAGGGGTTTTTTTTAAATAGTTATGGGCTAGAACATTAAAAAAAACAAACAAACCAACAAACCAAACCCCCAAACAAACAAGCAACAAAAACCCCCACCAGAAACAAAACTGAGGCAATGAAGTCCAAACAGATTCAGTGTATTTCTGATCAAGCAACTTCCTTTGAGTCACCTGTTGTAGTTGGGGCAGGACAGATAAAATAGCTCCCAAATACAGAAATATGAGTCTTAATTGAATGCATTAAACTCGTAAGGTTTTTTTTTTGATACAGTTTCTGCTTTTGATCTTAGGGCCTTTCAGTTATCTTGATGATGTCCCATTTAAGATAGGAGACAAATTCAAAACCCCAGCAAAGGTTGGATTACCCATTGGTTTCTCTCTGCCTGATACTTCTCAGCTTGTCGGAGAAGCCCAGGTAAGTGATGTGTTTCACCTTTCTGCTCTTTTGCCCCCTCAGCCTTGGCACCCAACATGTGGTGCTGTAAATGGCAAGTAGTCACAGTTTGCACATGTGTTCAAATGTTAATCTTGTTGGTCCTGTAATGTCATTTCATATGCCAGGCAGTAGTTTCAGAAGATCTGTTAGAAAGATAAAAATATGATAGGCTATGCAAAAGGCTTCTACTTCTTACTGCTTTAAAAATCGTAATAGCATTTATTTTAGTGCAGCTACTTCAAAAAAGCACAATTTTTTTGTGTAATAGTTACAGGTCTAAATGTTACCCTGACTACATTTGAGTAGCATTTTTAAGAGGAAAAATGCTAAGAACTGATACACCCATGCTATGGCATACTTGCAGAATTTTGTTTGAGGGTAGCAAGTGTTTCTGTGACCATATTTTATGGGTTCTCACAATAGTGTGTTGAAGAAACAAATTTCCAGTTCTTATTATCTGGGCAGTTCTGAGTGGGAATTCTTTTCCAGCTGTAGGGCAAACAGGTTACAGCTTGGTACGGATGGCTTCCAGGTCTCCGAGGTCTGTGTTACCATAAACTCTTGGTAGCATAAAATCAGTTGCTTTAGCATAACTGTTGAAAATCTAATCTCCAAATGCAGGTTGTGATACAGGGAATCTAATTGAACTATGTTTTCTCATTTGGATCCATGATTTTCCTTGATCAGTGCCAACTGATGTTTGGTTTCACTTCAGCTGTGACAGATTGCTGTAGATGGTTATACTTTTTTTTTTTTCCTGCCCTATTTATTACCCTGTTACCTTACATCATGGCTTTTTCAGTATAACTGTTAAATGATACCTAATACACATATTTCCACCCAGCTAAGTTGGTGTGGGAGAGATAAAGGAGGCTCTAATGTTTTACTGCTGGCTTCATTGTGCTATGTCTCTGTTTTCCTGCCAAGCTGAGGCTCCAGTATAGTATGCCCAATTGGACTTCAGCACCTTGCCTAATACAATGCAACAATATAGACTATGCATCTGGCAGTGCAATTTGACTTTTTTACAGCCGTAGTGTAAGCTGTTAAAAAAAAAAAAGAGGTGCAGGGAAGCAAAATTGACCAAACCCATACATTTTTACATAAATACCCCCATTTTTTTAGTATTAAAAAAANTATATCACCATATACATATACACACACAAAACTCTAGTCAGATAGTAAAGAATGTGTAATGAGTAGTGCACAGCACTTCTGGCTGTGAGTTGTTTTTCAGCAAGAGACACCTTGCTGATAAATTGTATATCATGCCTCTTGGAGTCTTAGAGCTAAAGGAAGGGAAAACTGTTAATACAATGGAGACAACAGGTCTCCAGAATCCCACTGGAGCCTGCTATAGGATGGGATGTGGTGCAACACATAGCGAGTCCCAGAAAAGCCTAGTAGAGGCCCAGCAAACCTTGTTGGCTTGTTGCTCTTTAGAGCTAGGAATTTGTATGACCTAGCAGTCCCATGGCAAGAGCACTCCTGTTTGATTATGAGTCGTTATCCTGGCAAGGATATCTTACCACTTCTTGTCCAGGGTTGACTACACCTGGACTTAGCTTGTAGGCTGTCTTCTCTGAATATTTTGTGGTTATTTAAAAAGCATTTGAGGCTCTTCATTCTTCAGAAGATACTAAACTTTAAGTAGAATTAATCTGTTCAGAACTTTGTCCTTTCAACTAAGCCACTAAGTTGGCCAGTAAACTGGTGGTGAGTAGCTTACAAATGCCTTCCTGTGCTAATGTGGCCCTGAAGGAACTTATGTTAAATGAGAAAAGCTCGTGGGATCCTGTCATGCCAGTAACTGCAGCAAAATCTGTTACTGCGGGTAGTTGTCATCATTGGTGTAGACAGTATATCCCCTCTGGCTGGTGAGGCACTGGTACTGTGTTAAGAATACCAATACCTCTTAAAGCAGTGGGTGTAAAACTAATATCAAGTCCCTTAGGAATCTCTTAGGGGGAACTGAGTAATACCGTATTGGTCTTTGGATGCAAAAATACTCTGCCGCAGTCTTGAATGACTTGTGGAACTTGTGGACAGATGGTAGTTCAGTGGTATCAGATTAGACTTCCCCTTGTTACATTCATTGTCCTGGGTGGAGAGGGTGGGAGGCCTGTGAAACTGATCTTGGGATGATCGTTAGTTCTAAATCAAAACTAAATATAGGAAGGAGGCAAAATAGATATTCTAATGCAGACTGTAGCCAGGTTTTGCTGCTAGAGGCAAAATGAACGACTTCTGGTGTCTTCTAGCTTTGCCAGGTTACAAGAGATGCTGAGAAAAAAATGATGCCTGTCCGTGGTAATTCATGTAGCTCTTATTCTATGTTACTTGTGTTGCTGTTAGAAGTAGCAGCTATGATCCTTATAATTTTTTTTTCTCCTCCTCTCCTTTCCCCTCCACACCTGGTCAGTATGACTTCTCACTGGAAAAGAAAACAATCGAGTGGGCTGAAGATACCAAAAAAATTCAAGCTGCTCAGAGAGAAGCTGAGCGCAAGGTGGAAGAAGCGCTAGCAAACTCAAAAGCAGCTCCAGAGGACAGCAACAAAATGGGGTTCTCAGAGGGACCTTGCCCTGAGGCCATGCCTCCTCCTATTAACCCCATCCTCGCTAGCCTGCAGCACAATAATATTCTTACCCCCACTCCAGCCAACAGCAGCTCTGTGAAGCAAAAGGTTCTCAGTCCACCTTGTCCAAAAGCAGACTTCAACCCAGCTGATTTTGAATGTGAAGAAGACCCATTTGACAAACTGGAATTAAAAACTATTGATGACAAGGAGGAATTAAAAAATATTCTTGAAATTCATGTCGGTACTACTGGGCCAATTGTTGCCCAGCTGTTAGATAGTACCTTGCCTAAAGGAGGGTCTGAGTCTGTGTTGCAGGATGAAGAAGTTCTGGCATCCATAGGAAGGGCCACGCTGGACTTCAAGCCCCTTCACAAACCCAACGGATTTATCACTTTACCACAGCTGGGAAACTGTGAAAAGATGTCCTTGTCTTCCAAAGTGTCCCTGTCCCCTATTACTTCAGTGAGCAATATCAAATCCCTCTCCTTTCCTAAACTTGACTCCGATGAGAGTGATCAAAAATCATCAAAGCTCACAAGCACTTTCCACAGCGCTACCTGTCTCCGCAATGGCACTTTGCTCAGCTCTTTTCAGACCTGTGCTCAGAGTAAAGCTAGTGAACTGAATGGACACCATATGGTTGGTCTTTCCACTCTAAATGAGGACAGTGGGATGGAGACATCAACTTTATCCTCTTCATCCAGGCTGCCTTCCCTGCCTGTGTCTACAGTTTGTACAGAAGAAGAATCATCTCAAAGCACAGTGACTACGGTAAACATGCAGTGGATTAGAATTGGGGTTGCTGGGGAGAGGTGGAGGTGCGGAGGTAAATGTTGTTTCTAAAATGTCCCGTGGCTTTGGGTTTAATTTCGCTTAATGGGAGTGATGTGCAGATCCTCTTAATGTACATGGCAGATTGATCAATCCAGCAGGTCTTCATGCTGGCAATTCTGAACCTCAGATTATTACCCTGTGGGTTTCCCCAAAATCTCATATTTTTAGACCATTTCTGGTGGTTTTTCTTTTAGCTTTTCAGCTGTTGTTCATAGTTGCACACCTTTGAGTGAAGCATCTAAGATACCTTCTTTTGTACAGTCCTGCATTCTGCCTTATCCAACTGAGATATGTCAGATTCTGAAGTGCTATTAGGTTTTGAGTTAAATCTCTTCTAGATTTGCTCCTTGGCTTGCTTGCTTATTTGCTGGCTGGAAATAATGGGAGATGCAGGCTTTTCAAGGAATAGAAGCAATAATAGATTAAAAACCATGGACGTGCTGTGTCATTCAGGAAAGAAAAAAGTGCTCGCAGCTGACCTGCAGTGACATAAATGTCCCCTTTTTTTAAATTTTCTTCCTGAGTTCCTTTTAAAATCTAATCTTTAAAAGGAGGAAAATGGTGGTCTGAAATCTGTTATTTACGTTCTTCCTTGTGAAGGAGGGTGGAAGGATTGCTTGGTGGATGCCAAAACCAGTCTTGAAGATCACCTAAGATAGTTAATGTTACAGTTGGTTGCTGTACAGCTCTGAGACGGGAGGTTGATGCTTTTGTTTCCTCAAACTTGTAGCAAGTCCTAAAAATCACTCCGAGGACATTTAACTTCACTCCAGCTGTTGTCTTTGTCTCTTTGTGAACAAGAGCAGAGATTTGAGTGAGCTTGTGGGCTTTTCTTCCAAAGAACCTAAGATCTGGACACTAATACTCAGGCAACCTAGTGTCATGGTTTAACCCCAACCAGCAACTAAGCACCACACAGCTGCTTACTCACTTCCCCTCCACCCAGTGGGATGGGGGAGAGAATAGGAAGGAAAAAGGTAAAACTCGTGGGTTGAGATAAGAACAGTGTAATAGAATAGAAAGGAAGAAACTAATAATAACAATAAAATGACAATAATAGTGAAAGGATTGGAATATACAAAACAAGTGATGCACAATGCAATTGCTCACCACTCGCTGACCGATGCTTAGTTAGTTCTCAAGCAGCAATCCTGCCCGTCCCAGGCCAACCCCCCCAGTTTATATACTGGACGTGATGTCACATGGTATGGAATGTCCCTTTGGCCAGTTTGGGTCAGCTGCCCTGGCTGTGTCCCCTCCCAATTTCTTGTGCCCCTCCAGTCTTCTTGCTGGCTGGGCATGAGAAGCTGAAAAATCCTTGACTTAGTATAAACACTGCTTAGCAACAAATAAAAACATCAGTGTGTTATCAACATTATTCTTACCTTAAATACAGAATATAACACTATACCAGCTACTAGGAAGAAAATTAACTCTCTCCAAGGTGAAAACAGGACACCTAGTGAAAGCTGTATAGTCAAATCCTCTAGCTGGCTCTAAAATAATCTGGTTTCTCCTGTCCAATATAAGCAGTGGTTCTGTGGTCTTACTGGCATACTTTAGGTTTTTGTGTGACACCATGTGCTCTGAAACAAGTGACATTGATTCTCTCCTATTGCTTTCACATCTTTTCAGGCTTATGCCTGCTTATTCAGGTAAATGCATGATTAATTGTGAAATACAGTATTCTGGCAACTAATGTATTCATCAGAGTACAGCAGAACAGCTCTTACTGAGCGCTAGAACAAATTTAACATGGTAAACTTTGGTAGAAGCAGCAAGGTGCTGAGCAATTGCTCAGTGCTACAGATCACAGATTTGAGAGGCGATTGTATGATCATGTGTAGCTCAGAGGTGAAACCTTGAAGTGTGACACATGACACGTGTCTAGGGATTAACATGCAAGATCACTTACAGCTAGATAGATGCGCATGCAGATAGCCAGATTTTCACTCTAGCTATTCAAGTCTCTGTGCTGGATTAAAACTTACTAAAGGCCAAGAGGGAAGGTATATTCTTGAAAATGCTGTAAGGGAGGGTACAAACTGATAAACAAACAAAAAAATAGACTTATTAGAAGTAATAAAGATCTTAATTTGAAACTACTTATTTTTCTCGAAGTAGCAAACCCAGAAATAAGTATGCTGATAGAACTAGTTCTTTCTGTTTAAATTCCAAGACTTCAGACTATACTTGTTTCATATTTCCACAATATGGCTCCAGTGGCTGGAAAATGACAGCTGACCTGCAAGAAATCAAAGTAAATTCAACAAAAGTATTGAAGTAAATGTTAACAGAGATCCTCACAGTATGAACATGATAGAAGGAAGTCACAGTCATGCCTGTGCCTGGGACCAGTAGGGTCATGTGTCTTTTTTCTGCAAGCTTATACAAGAATAAGCCTGTCCTTTTTAGAAAGTCTCAGGACAATTATATGTCCCAGCATATTCCACAGTGATTTTTATACATACTTTTTTTTCTCACAAGACTGGAAATTGTAACTTTGGATCTGGAGTTACCACTGGAGTTTATGCTTTACCAGTGAATTGGAACTAGGATTTTTTGGATGGAAATAAACCTGTGATTTCTCTGAGGCTGCACTGATTCTGTCCTGAGTAGTGCCCTCTCCTTTGTTTTTTGAAGCTCACTGGTTTGCTTTTTGCAGCATTGGCAGAGGGAGGAATGACTAGTGAAGGCATCTGGTTGGAATTTGGCAAAGCTGGTTGGAGACTTGACTAGTACAATAACATTTTATTTAGAGAAATCTCTGGTTATGGGAGGATGGGGTACTCCTGGTGGACCATTCAGAATATATGCTGCTGCTGTAGCATGATGTGTGCAGGCACACCAGCTGCAGCCAGGGCTCACTGCCTCTATGAAGTCTCTAAAATAAGGTACAGTGTGCAGGCCCATCCTGAAAGCACTGCATGTCTGCTTCTTAAAGTGCACTGAAACGCAAGTTTGAGATGTAAGGGAGCGCTGCTGCTGAGTGACCAGTCCTGGTGTTGTTCCCTGCAATTCCTTTAGGTGTTCCTTCTTCTGCTGGAAGTCACTGACCACAAGCACAGGTTGTCAAGCTCACGCAGATTGAGAAGGAGTTGGTTTTGCCAGACTCTTGAATCTCTGGTGTCGGAAGCAGTTTTGGTTTTCCTGGCTGCAGCATCAATAACAAAGCATCATCCTTTAATTTGGTAACCAGCTGATTTCAGGGCTACTCCAGACCCCCATTTCAGTGTATCCCATATTCTAGTGCTTTTTGCTCTGATAGAAGTGCCTGGAGAGGGTGTGTGCAAAGAGCTTTGAACCCCTCTACTACTACGAGGAGAGGTTCTTGGGTAAACCTGTCCATCAAACTGAATACAGTTTCTCAGGCTTTGTCTCCTAGAAGAGAAATTCTTACCCTGGAGATGAAAATGGTGAGAAATGCAGAACAAAACCTCCTTGGTGGTGGTTTGTTTTTTTTTTTTTTTTTGCAAATAAGTGGAATTTGTCAAAATCCCAATAGATTTTTTTCATAACTGTTTTTCTGTAAACAGTTTTTTGTTGTTTAGTTTGTGCCTGAAGAAGGCCTTTCTGAAAGAAGTGGACAAGCTTTTAAGCAGTCTGTGTTGGCATAGCGAGTCTCAAGAAATGCAAAAACCTGAGGCTCTTGGTCCACGGTGATTTCTTACAGTCTTTCCTTATTCTATTTAAAATGCAGGAACTTTTAAATGGATGAATTGAAATGTGCAGATTTGGTGGGGCAAAGTTTGCCTTTGCACTGCTGTTATCTTTGGTGAAGTAGTGTAAAACGGTGGGTTGGTTCTGCCCTCTGGCAGCCTGGTTCTGCAGAAACAGAGCAGGTGTACAGCAGGGAATGCTACCTAGCCTTGTTGGCATACAGGGAATGGGACCAAGTGTTCAGTGTCAGTAGAAAAATCACATGCTCTTTTTAGCCAGTGTGCCACATTGTTCATGTACGGTGTATGAAATGGAGTGCTTTGAGAGTAGAAAAGGGGTATATGTTTCTCTTACTCCTTCTCATGGTCAGAAAGTCAAGAGGGTCTCTAGGCACTGTGATTCAGGCTGCACTGGGTCAAGAACTGGACAGGAGCCAGTGTGTTACACTGAGCTGTATGAACATGTAGCTTTTGCAATGACAGAATAAACAAGCTTACAATTATTATGAGGGGGGACACATCCTTCTTGGAGTATAATCTGTTTGTAGAGTGCTGAGAGAAAAAACAATCCTTATGATCGAGAGAGTTGGCTGTGCTACAACTACACACAACTATGTAATGTCTGATGTGGAAGCCTGATCAGACCACAAGTCTCCCTAGTATGGCAGACTTATTCCCAGATATCTCCCATAAAACTCTTCTCCCCCAGCTGTACCAAAGTCTGCTCACTGGCGCATAATGTTTATAGTCATCTTATTCATGTGTTGTCCAACAGGTACACCCAGACTACAAGGAAACAGAAATCCCTGTGGTAAGTTCCCAAATACCTGTGTGCTTTCACTGGGTCATGTTTCTGAGAATCTCCAGAAGTAGTGTTCCTTTGAGTACAAAAAATCATAGGTGTTGAGCAAACTTGGGGTGAAGGAAGCAATCTCCATGCTTCCTCTGAGGTACAGGGTTTGGCTATATTCTAAGGACCTTCACTGTTGTGAAGGTTGGGTATTGAAAGGCTTTGGTCCCACCAGTAGGAGAGGGTATATTGTGAAGAATCTGGGTTGTTGATTGTTGTTTTGAGGGTAAAAAAGAATATGGTGGGAGTCAGACTATGTGCACTGCTTGGTTTCATCCTAACAGTGAGTAACTTCCGAAGGGCAGTCTAGAAAGCCTCTTGCATGGGGTACCGTGGTTCTGCAATAGCCAGAAACAGGATGTGGGGATGCAGATGACGACCATCACCTCAGCTTCTGGGTTTTCCCCTTTAGGTAACGCACCAAAACTTCCCGGTGTCTAAAGTGCCCAATAACACCAGCTGCACAAAGCGGTTGGGTGGCCCCACTCCTGAGCTACAGCAGGCCCTCTCTGCTAGTGAGAGGCAGTGCATAGAGACAGTCGTCAACATGGGATACTCACCTGAGAACGTCCTGAAAGCCATGAAGAAGAAGGGACAGAACATAGACCAGGTAAGAGCTTGTGCAACAGGAAGGAAACCCTTGGTTGGATGCTGATTCTGCAGAGAAACAACCTTGGGTTTGCAAAATGGATAGGGGGGAATACTTTTATTCTAACAGAGGGTTGCAGCCTGTAGCTGCTGCGATATGAACCGCTGAAGAAGTTGTCACCTGGCAGTAAAGGCTCCCAAAACCAAAGAAAATAGTGTCTGTGCCTGTTTCTGATGAGATTGCTTGAGTCAGCCACACCTGTGGGTGCTGGGTCAGAGTCGCACTGAGCTCAGGATGGGCCCTTAACTTCACGTGAAGCTGGGAGAGGTACTAGGTCTTCCCAGGAGCCACAAAACCATCTGAAGAAAGCTCAGTGTGTCTCTACACCATGCTTAGTGCTGTGTGACAATAAAGCAGCCAACTTCCCTTGTTCTGAGCACAAAGGGTTACGATGCTGATGTCTCTCCTTGTAGGCTTAAGACAGCCCTGAAAGGCTCTGGCAAGGCACCACTGACCGACTTTCTTTTGTGTGCTCTGGTTGTGGTGCTTCCTGCCTCATGTGTTGCTTCAAATGCTTGCTAAAACCAGGTCACAGAGCATGTAGTGCTGCAGGGTGAAGCATGGCTCTGGGTCCTGGATCTGCTTCAAACAAACACTTTAAAATGGGGAGAGCGTGGCCAAACTTTCTGTGCTGACCCTAGGCAGGCTGTATGCTGTGCAGAGCATCACTTGGTGGGACTGTGCCTGGGGAGGAGGAGTGTCCCAGTGACTTCTGCTTGTGGAGCAGATATGCTTGCCAACTACTTACTCATCAAGAGCAGTTTAAGCTGTGCGCTGGAGTGAACTGTAGTATCAAATGGATAAAACGTCCCTTAGGAGGGCAGTTTTAAATCCTGCTGTATTTGCAGGCTGTATTCTTTCACATACCTAGTATTGCCTACCTGACCTTTCCCCGTACCTCTAAAGCTGAGGACGGATAGGAAATTTGGCTGCAGTTTCTGGGTGTGTGAGCTGGGATTTGCAGCTCACTCGCCTGTATGTTTTGTTGATCTTAAAAGGCTGACTGCTTTCAGATTGCATCAGCTCTTGAGGCTGTCTGAGAGGAAGCTAAAAGCTGACACATCTTGACTGCTGGATGAACAGTTTCATTTTAAGAACTTGTAATATAAAAAGCACAGCTAACTTCTGCCTTCTGCTCAGTGATCAGGCACGGAAGGCTGAAGATAGGCTTCTGAGACTGCTTTGACTAGAATGGAAGATGACGTTCACAGCTGGTGGGAGAGCACAGGAGGACAGAAGGGCTTCTCTGTTTTCTCTGAACAAT
This sequence comes from Pandion haliaetus, assembly GCA_013401275.1. NCBI lineage: Eukaryota > Metazoa > Chordata > Aves > Accipitriformes > Pandionidae > Pandion > Pandion haliaetus. Next base: position 74,192 of record VYZV01012836.1, on the reverse strand, counting down.
TTCTTGCGTAAAAAGTATCTTGACTTTACTGGGAGGGACTTTATCTCAGTCACTGGTGAAGCCTGCGCTAGAGTTGTGCACAGCCCTTCTGCACGTACAGAGATAGTATTCAACCATGCACTGCAAATGCCACTCTGCAAACTTAAGTTTCTTTTCTTCATTCCTCACAGGTTTTGGATTACCTGTTTGCACATGGACGGCTTTGTGAGAAGGGCTTTGATCCACTTCTTGTTGAAGCAGCTTTGGAAATGCACCAGTGTTCAGAGGAGAAGGTGAGGGTGCAACATGCTAAGCAGTAGAGAGAATGCGCCATGATGGGGAATTCCAGCAGCAATTCCTCTGGTTGATATAATTCTGGCTTTCATGGTAATGCTGCCTTGTTTCCAAAACTGACTCCAAAGGACATGCTTGCAGTGATGAAGTGAATATGTGTTAAAGCATTAGCATTTTTATGGAGACAGGTTTTCTTAAAGATCCTGCTTATTCTGGGTGTAATGTTTTGAACCCAGAGTTTTCTTGTGGGTGAGGTGCTTGGTCCAGAGACAGTTAACTTCAGAAGCAGCAAATTATGTTTCAAATGCTGCCAGGCTGCCCTGGCTGTGAATTTTCTCCCTTGTACAAACATCTGCCTGCCTGCTCAGCAAATTGGATTAGGGCTGGCTCTGCAAGAAGCTGGAAAATACGTTTTTTTGGGGTCTAGTTAATTGTCGGGCTGCTTTACCAGCACCAGAAGTACAGAGGTAGGAGCAGGTAGCAGAGGCAGAGGACAGCACTATCTTTTAAAGTCTGCTAGCCTTTAGAGGTGCAATCTAACCCTCCCCAGACGTATTTGTGCCTTCCTGCCTTTCTTGGACTTAATGATGAGCTTGCAAACAGAGGAAGAACAGTGTGAGGATGGGAGAAGTACCTGAGTTCAGGAAACACATTTGCTACTGGCTTAACCCCCAAAGTGGAAATGGCTAATCTTCTGACTGCCCATTTCAGCCTGCTTGCTTGTGGTTTTTTTTTCTTTTCCCTGGAGTGGAGCAGAGGCACTATAAATGGCAGAGGGTTCATAAAAGTCTGATCAGCTGATGCATTTCTTGCCACTTCATTTTTTCAAAGCTCAGGGAAGATTCGTGGTTGATGCTGGTCATATTGTACACTCTGTGTCCAATAGAGTTTGTGCTAATACCCCAGTTTTGCCCTAGAATCTGAGAAGCCAGTTGATAGCCAGGGCTACTGTACTGTTCCCTAAGTGCAAGTAACTAAAAAACCTCAGATGCAGCAGGAGCTGCTGGATGGGGGAGCAGGGGATCAGCATTTCTGGGAGCCCAAATTGGGCCAGGCTGATAAATTTCCTACTGGGAGAGACACACCCCCACAGACTGAGCTGTGGTGCCCTTGCTGAAGAGGATTTTGGAAATGCAGGACTGCAGACACAGGGAACCGAAGGTGAGGCCCTGTAGGCTACTGCAGCCAGAGCTCTGCTGACTCTGGTGTGAATGGACTTTTTCCAAACGGAGCTGGAATGGGCTGTACTTGGGGAGAAGGAATCCAGCCTGTGGGGTGCCCAGTTGCTGAAGACAGGCTCTGTGCTAAACCTCCACCAAGCACGGCTTCTCTTTTCTCTTGCAAATAATGGACTGTCTGTGTCTTTCAGATCACAGAACTTCTCCAACTAATGAGTCAATTTAAAGAAATGGGCTTTGAACTAAAAGACATTAAGGAGGTCTTATTATTACACAACAACGACCAACACAGCGCTTTGGAAGATCTAATGGCCCGTGCAGGAGCCAGCTGAAAACACATTCCTGGATTCTGGCTGTGCAACAGAGCGGGACCAGCCCCATCACCTTCACATCCAGTGTGACTTGCTCTTTGTAGGAAGGAGTCCAGCTTTTCACATACAAGGGAGTGACTGAGCAAGCCTGCCTGCGTGCATCACTCCAGCATTTCTCTTCCCACCGAGAGCCAACTTTCTTAAATTTTTAAAGTGTCCTTTCCTAAGTTTCCTTTTTCCAGCTTGGCCACAGAGAGTTTAGACTGCCCAACCTCTACTGGAATTGTACATAGGTAGAGACGGAATGTTTTCCCCCCGCCTCGCTGTTGCACTGGAGTTGGACAGAAGAATATTAAGTTGGTTCTGAAACTAGGATGCTTTGGTTCTTTGAAGCTGCTTTCATGGTGTCTGCTTGTACTGAATTACTTGACTGTGTCACAGTCCAGATTAACTGGTTAAATTTGACCTTTAGTGCAATGGAGTTTTATTTTTTGGTTGAAAGTTAGTCTGTAACTTAGTAAAACACTGGTTCAGAAACTGTCGCTATGCATAAAGAGAGAAGCTGTTCCTCTTGGTTTTTTTACCCATGCATCCAACACTTAAGCCAGACATGAGTGTCCACTGCTAAGTGGTATGTAAGTTCTCTTGAAACAGGTAAGCTGTGAACTCTGCCTGGACCTTCAACTTGTTGGTTCTCGAACCTGAAGGCAGAGAGCTTGGGCTTGGTATTCTTAATCCCCCAGGCTTGTAGGATATTTAAGACAATTCCCTGCTAGGACATCAGTTATCTTTTTGTTTTAAATAATACTCAGTGTGATGCAGGAGGTTTCTTTCAAGCACTTTCTTTAAAACAAGTATACTCACTGCATTAGTTCCACTTTTCACACTGCTATAGAATTACGTAATAACACCTAGTACTGGAAATCAGGTTTTGGGTTGGTTTTGATAGTTCAAAGTATTACATTGTACATTGGTCAAGTTCTAAATACATAAAATATCGCCAGTCTTGAGGAATCTTTTAAAGTAATTTGCTAAATATTTTGATTCTGCAGAAGAACAACTAATAAAACCCTCAAATATAACTCCCAGTGTCATGGTTCCCATCTCTCATGCTTTTCAGCTTCAGCAGATGAAGAACTTGCTGGATCCTGCCCACGCAGGTGCTGCCTGCTTCTGTAGGCACACATGAACACTGCGTGTTGGGCCGAACAACCAGAGGTCTCTGGGCAGGCGGCTGCAGTGGTGGAACATGCTGCTTTTTTCTGTGGCTTATTTTTTTTGTTGCAAAAACGAGGCCTAGGGATCCAAACTCATGTTAGAGCGTGGAGCTGGGGGCACTGGACTTTGGGAGGGGAAAATGTTGCCTCAGTTTAGGTTTTTCAGTAGGAGGTTTTAGCCATCAGGACCCCGAAGGTGGTGGCATTTGCCTCCATTATGTTGTTAACTTTATATGACAAAAACATCTAATTTGGGGGCCAGTGTTAACTCCTGGAGTTCTCTGTGAGGTGCTCAACTACGTTAATTACATACGTTTACTTAAAATGATGCTGAGGAGAGCTGTAGCTGGCAAGTGTCTATCTAGGAGATGTGGAGATGGATGATGAGTAGGACCAGGACAGATTGCCTTGCATCGTATCCTGTAGCATTGAGCTTCACCAGCCACTAGTGGTGGGGCTGAAATTGACATTCAGCAGCTGGTGGGTCAGCAGCTGCCACCTCTGTGGGTGCAGGTAAAGTGGTTGCCCAGCTTTCCTTCCCAGGTGGGAAATGTGACAGTTTGAAACAAGGAAATGGGGTTCCTGATAAGTCAGCAAAGATGCAAAACAAAACTCAAACTTCTTTACTGTCACTGCTGAGAGCATTCGGTTGTGTTGTTTGGATATTAATCTGAGAGAGCAGAAACAAACAAGCCCCTGTCTGGTAGGAGACAGTCCTGAAGGGGCACGAAGTCTTGCTAGCAAAGAATCAACTATTTAGACCAAACCTTTTAATAAAACAATTGTTTTGGTTGTGTTAATATGTGTTTAAGTTTTTTCATGGTCCCCGTGTTGGGGCTGGCTCTTAACACCACTACAGTAACTGCTTTGCTTACAGAGACTGTTGTAGTAGTGGTGAGAGCAGTGGGGTGAAGATGGGAAGTGATACCTGTGAAGTTGCTCTCCTCCTTCCAGAGAGATGTACCTGTCTGTGTCTTTGCTGGTGCCATTGCTCTTGCTTCAGCAGTGAGGTTCTGGACTGACATCATTGGGTGTCTGAAGGCTGGAAGAGTGTTTCCCACAGGTGGCTTCTCGCAGAAGGAAAGACCGTGCAGTGAGGGGATTAACCTGGTGGCTTAGGGGAGAGGCACTTCTGAAGAAACGTGATGAGACTTGAAAGTTGTTCTGGGTACTGTGCATCACTGGTTACTCCGGTACCGTCATTCTCTCCTGTCGAGTTGCGAACAAAGCTCAGCCTGGATGTGGGGAGGTCCTGCTGATGGCTGGCGTGAGGCTGGGCTCTGCCCTGCTGCTAGCTGGTGAGAAGATGACTGCATCCCTGGTCATGCTTGAGACCTTAGGGCTTTTCCTTAGGTTCTCAGGTCAGATTGATTTATGTACCTGGCACTTGGCACTGATTTAACTGTGCCAGAGGTGGTTGTGCCTTCTTGTGCTAGCTGTGGCCACATACTGAGGTCTGGCTGCCTTGGTGGAAAGGCTTGTCAGACGTGTAGAGGCAGAGCCAAAACTGGCAGTTGTGCTTTGAGCCAGAGACCTGAACTGCCTCCTGATGGTTCCTGGACAGCAGCAGCCTGACAAGGACTGACACTGAAGAGCCTTCAGTCACCCAGATGGTAGCTGAGGGCTCCCACTCTGCCTGCATGTGGCTAGAGACCTGGTGGGGTGAGAGACAGTGCTGTGGTCGCAGCCTTGTTTTGAGGGTGACTTCTTTCTGGGATCCTGTGGTCTGTTAGGCAGCAGGAGCTGCAGATGCCCCAGGGCTGCAGTGTGCCCCAAGGCTCTCTTAGGCCGGCCTCGGCCTCGAGGCTCCTGCAGAGCCCGTGTCAGCAGCTGTTCTGCACAACCTGCGTCCGGGCAGCTCTCCGTGGCGGGGAGACCACTGGCTTCTGCCAGCAGTACAGCAAAACCTGACACAAGGGTGGTACTGCTCCTGCTGCTGCAGGCTGTTCAGGTCGGCTGTGTGTGGCTGGAGGAGAGCTGCTAAAACACCAATTACATCAACAAGCCAGGTGAGAAGGCAATCTCGTACTGATTCCCAGCCCCAGTTAATCTTTTGCAATCAAACAAATGGGTTTTAATCACATTTACTTCAAATTTTACCAGAGTTCAGTAGTAAATTGAATTTTATTTTAAATAATGTAAATTATTCAAATAAAATACCAAGCATCTGCCATGAGCATTAATAGTCTTTGTTGCACCTGAATCCAAAAGTGAACCCATTTTAGTTCTGTATTTATTTGATTGTACATGGCCAGGCTCTCTTAATCTCTTAGACTATTGTAATAACACTTTCACATGTGTTCCTCAAGTTGAAATGAACACAATTCACATCAGGTGTCATCACAATATCAAACAGCAGGAAGGGAGTGACACTTCTAAAATGCTCATTTAGCACATTTTCACACAAGAATTAAAGCAGCATCTAGGTAATAACTGTAAGAGTGGAGAGAAAAAAGTTACCATTTTTTACAACAGCTTTGGTGGTTTCTGTTGTGTACTGAGCCCAGTTTTGGTATTTCCTGTGCATGCAGCACTTGAAGCATCTCTGTACTCCAGTTATTGCCAAGGATAGGTGGATTTTCACAGCCAGGGGTGCTTTATTTTTTTTTTATTTTAGTCAAGTCTCACATTCAGTAGGGAAAAATAAAATTCTGAGGACAGACACGGTAAAATCTTATACTTAGCAAGGTATACTCCCGTGGATTGGCTGGATGGCTCCGGTTTAAAAAAGATGATCAGTCCTTGAAAAACTGTTGTTCTGTTAATTTGTTATTTCTCACTGTTCCTGGTCATTCCTCCAGGGAGAGAATAGTTCCTGCTCTGGGAACTTGCACTGGGGTTCAGACTTGCCTTTTACACAGTAGGCCGGACAGGATTTACAAGTGGCTCAAATTTGGTAGCTGACTTAATTCCCATCTCTGCTCATGGAAATTTTTGGTCACTCATCTGTCTTGTTACAATTACTGCTGAAAATACTGAGGTTAGGACATGGCACTATTGGTTGTGTGAATGGTTCTTCCTTGTGTGTTGCTTTAGAAATGGCCAGCTTGGGTAAGGGACTGAAAATGCCTGTGAATGTACTTTGCTGAGCTGCTCTTTTAAAAAACCTGAAAGTACAATCGCCCAATACTGGTCTCCCAGATGTCAGAGTACATGGAAGGAAAATTTCCCTCCCTTGCACTGTGTTACTGGCTGGGCATCTCATTTTCCTGTGACCTGTGCACATATCCTACAGCCCGACCATTTCCTTGGCTCCAAACAAAGTTGCAAAACTTCTCAGCAGCTCTCCGACAGCAATTTTCTGTGTGCTTGCTGAGAAAGTGCTGGGGAAGGTACTATAACTGCTTTCATTTATGCTTTCAGAAGGTATAAGGACTACCCAACCGCAACTTGTTCTCACCCTACGCATGGGAGAGCTCTCCCTAGCCCCAGGAGGTGGAGGGAGGCTTTCTAAGAGTTACTTGTTCTAAAGGGAAAGCTCAGTTTAATGCCTGCTCTTCCCTCCATGGTTTTAACAAGGTGCTGGGTGTCCCACTGCTTTATAACTCTTGGGTGGCTGTCAAGCACCACTGTTCTGCGCTGTGCACAAATACCAAAATACTGCTGACACAAAGAGTCTTGCTCCTGGAAGCCTCATTTCTCAGGGTGGTGGGGGAGGCTTCTGAAAAGGGAAACCTGCATTCAGGTGTGACTTGCTGCTGGCCTGTAACCTAGACACAGGAACCATCTTGAGACCCATAAGCTCAGACCCTGGAGGGACTGCTCTCTGTTCCACAGAGTAATCCAGTCTCAGTTGCAAGATGGAGACTAACCAGTGCTAAAAAACCCCCAACAGTCAGGGCACTGATGTAGGACTTCTGTTATGAGTCCGCCCCTTGCACTTTTGTTCCCCAGGGCTATGCTGTGTGACATTTCTGGGAACATTTGCACCAAATATGCAACCCAGATAACTGAGTGTCACTGTAATTACTGTATTGCTGCTCGGCCAAACCTGGGCTCCTTGGGGTAGCTGAAGAAGCAGGCAGTAAAATTCACAGCTGGTCAGACAGCAGCATTCCTTTAACCTTGGCATTTCTGGCTACTGAGCAGGCTTTGATGGAGCTACTACAGGCATTACTGAGGAGATGCTGAGATGGCCGAGTGTGCTGCGACAGCCCTAATTTTGGAGTGGGAGCACTCACACAGCACATTATCAGCTGAGCATGTTTCAAGGCCACTTGTGGCTTCAGCAAGTGGCCTTGTTTTTGTGGTTCAGTTGTGATGCATGCAGCAGTGGAGTTTTTGCAGGGCTCCAGCTGATCATTCTGTAGTTCTTAATTCAAATACCAGCTTCATATAACAGCACTGTTGGCAGCTTCTGAAATCCCACTGTCTCTAACCAGACCCTCTTTTGATGTGAAAAATCAGTTCTGTCAATCCAGATGATGAGCACTTTACAGCTGTACCATAGTGCAGAGATCAGACAGTGTTTGCATCAGGTAAGCTGTTGGCCCCTCACTGTTGGCAGCAGGCATGAAACACACATGCTTATTAACATGCTACATGAGCCTTGGTACAAAATCCCTACTAACCCACTCATTACCCATGACTTAAGCCACCTCTTTCAGGAGCTCTGCAGTGTTCGTCCCAAGCAAAGAACAAATGTGACAAGAGCCTTCCTTCTTCTGAAAGCGAAAACACAGTTCTTGCCCTGCCTCGACTTCCATTTACTTACAGTCTAGTTTAGTTCCATTAGTGTGCTTAACAAACACTGGCTCCTCTCTCTTTCCTAGCTTCTGTTTGCAAACACTTTTCTGGATAGCTTTTGAGGATTTCTGTTCAGACCTGTACCTAGGTTCAGAGTGGTTTTTTTCTTCCCCCCTCATTTTCTTGGCAATACGGAAGTGCCTTTAACATGTGAGAAGCTGCCATGAAAACTGTGGACTGGACTGCCATCTGCTTGGTGAGATATTTAAAGGCTGCTGAATTATTATCCTTAAGAATGTGGCTTACTGATATTAAGGAAATACAAAAGCTTGTGGTGCCAAGTAGTCATCTCTCATTTGCTCAGAATTCTCTCCATCCTTATCTAAAGGACACACCAATCACAAATGTCAAACCAAAAGCTATCCCCTACCCACCCACACTCTGCAGCACTAAGTGTAGCGAAACACTGGCTGTTTCCATAGCTGGTCTTGTGCATGTGTAAGCAAAGAAGGTCTAAACCGGCGGAGTTGTTTGCAGGGACATGTCAGTGCCAGGAGAGGCTAAATAGAGCTGAAGCTGGGCTCGCATGGTTTGGATACACTTTGACTTCAGTACCAAGATTTCATCCAGCTTGGCCATGAAGTTCTGAAAATCCTGGTGAGGAAGGCAAAAGGCAAGTTTAGGAAACAACAGTAGCAGCAGGTTGGAGAAAAATCAGTGTATTTTATGCACTGCAGCATACTGCAGCAGTGCATAAAAGCGTGTTTTCCGTTCTGCAGTGTAGCAGATTAAATCAGTGTTTCTTTATTAAAGCCCTGACCCTCACAGAGTTCAATGCCTCTAAATACTGAGGTTAATTTACTGTGGTAGTTTTATCTGTTGGTGAAATTATAGCTAATACCATGGTTTAAAAATAAAAATGTATAAAGCACCTGTTACCACCCTTCTACACTGGTTAGCTTTTCAAACATTTGGTATAGGGACTGGTCGCCTGATGTGCAGTTTTACAATGTACCGAACTCTGCTCCTGACACTTCTTGTGTTGGACCAAGCAATCATGAAAATAAATGGTGAGTTGGGGCACTCATTGATCAGACATAATAGCCCATTCTTGGGAGACAGAAGGGGGTTATTTCACATCAGGTCACAAGGCAAGTCCAACTCCTGCATGGCCACAGGTCTGTTAGATCTGACATGAGAAATATCAGCAGCATATATAGCCTCGGCTGAGGGGAACTGTACCTTCCATAGCAACCTGCCACACGGATAAAAAGTGATACGAAACTGTAATTAAAACTGAAATTGAGGCAGTTATTTCTAAGTAGGGCTAGTATTAATAAGGAAGGACCTCAGGCTTGCTTGGTTCTCTAGCTGAGAACAGAGTTTGGTGCCTTTGTTCACAGGTCAGTGTCTAAGAAGCTGGGAGGTATCAACATTCTCAGGGCTAGGGACTTCAACTGCCACTGTGTGAAAATCAATCATTCAAAAGCTTATTTGGCAGGACTTCAGCTATCTCGTGCACTGTATCTTTGTCTTGCAGGGACATCAGCACTGTATTGAACACCAGCCCAGCTGCCATGGCGTATTTTTCTTAAGCACTTTAAATACTGCTTGGTTCAGTATGTGGCTGGTTTTGACAGGAGTCTCTCCTGAAGCCAGATTGTCATGGCTGGAGAAGATGCAGCCAGCTGACGGTGGAAGGAGAGAAACCGATATGGGAAGTCCAATGCCCAAAGAAAAGTCATGCTGTGAAATAACACTACAGGATATAAGTTACTCACACACTGCTGGGAGGCCTGGCAAGCTTGTCATAGTTCTGGTAGCCAGAAAATGATTGCTTGCTGCAAGGGGCAAATAAATGGGAGTGAGGGAGAGCAGGCGCAGGGGGGGTGTCACCGGTGTCCAATAACTAACAGACTTAGGAAGAACAATCTCAAAAAGTTTTAAAGAAATTAAAAATAAAAAAATAAAATATTGCTTTGTATCACTGTATTCTCTGCCACAAAACTAATATGGTTTATGGCTCTTGTTCTGCTTTGTGAACGTCTTTATGTTATCTGGTAACACATCACATGCAGCTGGAAATTACAGTGAATAAGCCCCATGGTGGCTCCATTCTGAAACCCCTGAGGCAAGAGTCTCTGTAGAGTACTTCAGATCAGGACTGTGATAGGAATTAAAATGGTTTGATAATGTAATGCAGTAATGGAGCTTGGCTTTATTGATAAGATGAGGGAACTGGGAAGGCAGGAGGTTCTCACTGGGAAATGTTAGTAGTCTGGGTGAGAGATGAGACTTCTCACACAGCTCTGACATGCATCTGTCTGGATGCAGGAGAAACAGAGACCTGGGATTGCCTGGGTAGCAGTGGGGCCGTGCAGGTGCCAGTCTTTAGTCTAGCCTACACTACTGCCATCCAAGACAAGGATAAGCCAAGAAACACTTGAGTGACAAAAGTCAAAAGAGCCTGTGAGGGCGCGAGTTAACAGTGGTTAGAGCATTGGAGTGAGTGGAGCCAGGGCTTGGCACATCTGCAGTGTGGTAGGCAAGTGACTCCCAGAAGGAAGAGGCAATGTGGCATTACGCCACCAACTGTGACATCCCAGTGTCATGCTTTAGGGGTGTGCTGTTCTCTGTTGTATTGACTTACTTGCTCCAGCCTGTAAGGAGAAAAACATCACATGGAAAGACGCCTGTTTAGTACAGTCTGGTACCCATGACACAAGATAATAGAAAGCTGTTTTATCAAAGACAAGTGTTTCAGAGTTGGCCCACCAGACTCCTTCTCCCCCAAGGACCTGGCGGTGTGGAGACTGGCAAAGACACAACAGGTACTGAATATAAGCAGCCTCTCCTAGGACTGTGGGAGGCATCAGAGAGTGAGAGGAAGAACTGATGAGGAATGTCACATCACTAATTCAAGTTATTAATATCAAAGATTAATTTATGCAGGTTCAATGGGCACTGAAATCATCATCTTACCATTGCTGCTATCTGATTTATCAAGCACTCTTCCTTGAAGCACAAGGATGCCATGTCATCCAGCTGCTGCCGATGGGCCCGAATTACAGCCTGCCTGATTAACATAAAATATACCACTGGTTACACAGCCTGCTGTGCTACCTGTAACTACTGTTGGCCTCAATAAACCTTTAAGAAGGAGAAATACCCCAGAGGAAGCCTTGCTGTCCTGTGTCCCTGGCATTCAGAAAGTGCACACCAGAGCACCAGTGGACTGTACTGGTTTAGGGTTAAAGATAATCTTGGTGACAGGATTGCTCAGAGATGAGTTGACCACAGCCTCTCATTAGCATAAGCAGCACAGGGGCACATACTGCTTTTTACCATAGGGAAACGTAGGAGCAAAAAAATTGTCTAATTAATTGGTTAAATGGCTTACAACTATGAGCTTGTAGGTAATTTTGGTGAAAAACAGGCAGAGTGGGAAGGCAGTGCTGCTGTTCATTCCTCTCGGCAAGTTTCTCTGACCAACATTTTTCAGTCACATGAATTCAGTCCAGTCCTTGGGAGCTGACAGTGGCAGCTCATAGTACTATGAAGATTTACACCTACGTCTTCAGTGACTGTTCACCCGGTCTAGATGTTTTTCCTTCCATAGGGATGGAACAGCTATCACCAGATTCTTGATGGGAGGTTTTGGTATATTCTAGGTACTTTACAGCTTTTAGAAGCCAATCAGTTACTGAGAACTGCAGTTTGTGTTATAATACTCATTCCTCTAGCATTATCCAAGGAAGCTCTAATAGAATAATTGGCTTCCTGTGAGATTTTAAAATAACACTAAATAACAAGCAATCATATATTTATAAGATAATGACTATAAATTATCATTAATCTTATTAAATAATTATTTCATAGATTGAATTCCCGTCAGTTTTTAAAGTACATACGAGTATGATATACAAATAAAGGCAAATGTTTCACATCTAGAATTTCTAAGCTTCATGACAGACTTCAGTGACGAACAAGACTTACTGTGCCTTTTCTAGGGCTTCCCTCTGCCATTTTCCCATCTCTGATGTAGCACTTGGAGGGCTGCTGCTGGACATTCCTGAGGGGCTCTTTACATTTCCTAATGGCTTATTATCTTTAGTTGCAAATCCTGAATCTGCAGTAAAAGCCTCTTGTGTAAAAATGCTCTGCATTAACTTGTTTTTTAGCAACCCTATCTCCTCATTGCTGAATGCTGACTTGGCTGCGTCTTCAGAATGATGGAAGTCCTCATTCCTCAGTCCTGACTGGGGCTGCAACAGCAGGCTGCTTTCGCGAGAGGGGGACTGTACTGTGTAATCTGTATGTCCCACATTGAGAAAGCATGATGCACCTGAAAAATAGCTCTTTTCAGGTATATCAGCATTTATTTCCTGAGCCACGGGCTCAACACTGGATCCTTGATTTGAGTTAGATTCTCCTGAATTACCAGTATTATCTTTAACATCAGCATCACAGTGTCTGCCACCTGAGTATTCTTTGCACGTTGAGTTACTGAGAAACAAACCACCCTCTCTGTCTCCTCTGGAGCCCGTGGATTCAGCTGTGGATGTTTCTGTCAGGTCACATCCAAGAAATAAACTGTGAATGACTCCTTGCTTTGATGAACCTGAGCCCAAAAGGCAGCAGCATGCCTTCACATCACAGCAGGCGGGCGAAAACCACTTATCTGCTGTTTGTGGGGAGCGCAGCAGGGTGCAGTGTCTTCCACCGCGACGCATTTGCTCCCCCAGTTCCAGCATGCTGTCTGTCAGAGCTCTGCTTCTTGTACACTGCCAGCCCTCTTCCTCAAACCTGTTCTGGGAGCCACGTACGTTCCTGTCTGACATCTGCTTCACACGGGGGGACTTCTCATGGTTAGCAGACCCTTTCTCTATATCAGTTGTTTCCCCGTAGTTGAGAAGGGATACCATGAGAGGGGCCATTAGCTCAGAAGTGAATTCTGAGGAACTGGAAGATCCACAATGGTTAACTCCATTTTTTCGAGCTTTCCATTTTACATCTCCTGCAAGGGCAGCCTGTCTATCCAAAGTGGATTCTTCCTTCGCTTCATGCTGGAGGTCAATCTCTTTGCACTCTGGAGTTCCTGATTTCAATACAGGGGAAACATATGTGTTTGAAGCATCCTTTTCTGGAGTTAAGGTGGGTTCACTGGAGTAAACAAGACATCTGTGTTTGGATTTGTACTGTTCATGATCAGCTAGGAAATCTTTGCCATTTTTCCAGTTACAAGCAGTATCTTCCTGCAGGCAGTAAGGTTTTTCTGCAGCATTGCTTGGAGAAGACTCAATAGTAAAGTCATAGCTCCAGTCTGATGGAGTTTTGCTGCAGCCTGAATTTTTAATGGATTCTTCTGTCTTTGGGCTGCCATCACTACAATGCCAGCTGTCATCTAGTTCATGTTCTTGTGTCGGTATTGCATATTTAAAAAATAAATCCTGTCGCTTTTGGCCTTTTTGCTCCTCTTCATTTCCTTGTTCTCTTTGATGAAGGAAAAATGAACGTTGACTGCATTTGTTGGTGCTTCTTCTTTTCACGCTCTTTTGACTACAGACAGGTGAGAAAGAATCTTCACTGAAATCACTGTCATCCAGATCTTCCAGCTGCATCCCCTCCTTGCTCTGTACTTCTGTGGGAGTATGGCTCAGCTCCTGCTTCACTTGAATCTCCTGGGGCTTGTATTGCATTAAAAACCTCTCAAGAGGTTGATAGTTCAATTTTTGCTGTAGAATAGGTGGCTGCTGAAACTGCTGGTGATAAAGACGTAAATGCTCTTCCCTTTCCTTCTGAAATGGAGGCAGATTTGTCCAGGGTTCAACACATTGTTTAGCAAAGGTGTTTCCCCATTCCTGTCTGCCATCAGAAGGCAGATTTCCATCTCCAAAGGAAAAATCATCTCTAGAAACAAGCTGTTTCTGAACAGGTTGCACTGTCTGGACTTTCAGGCATTGGACAGGTGGTCTGTCTTGCATATACTTGTCTCTCTGGCCACTCTCTTTTGTTTCTGCTGCGGCAGCATTTTTGATGATGAAATCCTTTGCAGTGGGGTTCTTTTCAGAATGTGGGGACAGATCATCAGTTTTCTTCTTTAGGGGATGTGCTATCCGTAGGACTCCCTTAACTGGGCTAGTGTGGTGGAACCACGATGAGCTGGGATTTCCTTTGTAGGCATGTCCTTTGTTGATTCCCCTGGGAGTAGAGGTAAAAGGGACACTTGGTGGCTGGAGTGCTCCAGGACATGCCTTTGTTTTTGTAGCATTTGAGGGATGCTGGAGGCCTAGCTTCACTTTCTTTGGAGAACTCTTTTCCCCAGGTGGCAAAGAGGGAGAGTTTTGGACACGTTTTGGAGATATGTTTCCAGCTGTCCGATGCCTGTTTGTGACAGGGGTTGAACATTTAATCCCTTTCTTCAGCTCTTTGACCCTGTAAATGAGGCTGGCTTTAGAAGATGTCATGCTTTCAGATAAATAACAGTGCCTTGAGTATAAACTAATGCTTTCACATATTAAAGCTAAACACTGAATTCAATGTCATGATTTCTGTTTTAATTGTCAGTGATCCATGCAGGCATCAAACCCCCTCTGCAAAAATGCATCAACGTCTGGAAGGTATTTTGAAGTGCTTCCTTGAGCAGTGCATAACAGGTCAAATGAGTGAAGATTGCCTCTGTTTCCATTCAAGGGGATTGCATTTCCACACTTCATAACGCAGCATGGCACAGTGCCAGCTCCAGACAAGCTAGTACTCTTTACAGCACATCATACAGTCCCACAAGACACAAACTAGGGCTGTTGGAATAGTTGCAGTGGGGCTAATTAGCTCAGGTGATATGTGTAAAGGGCTACAGTGCTCCTGGATCAGACTCATCAGCACAACTGCAAAGAGCTGCTTTAACTGGTATCACCCAATCCCCTCAACTGTTTCCTTTACTACTTTTCCCTTTAAGAATCTCTTGTCCTCTTAACCCCAGCACTGCACAGCCTGTAATTGAACTCTTCTCCTGTGTAGGAGGGAGGGTGAAGTACTTGCATGCATTCTAGGCAGAACTACAATACAAAACTAAAATAAAACTTTTGATGCTGAGGTTAGTAATCCTGCAGTTACAGGGGGCACAGTGATATTTTCATCACTAAAAGCTGTCATCAGAAAGGATTTGCAAGACCCAGAGAATTTTAAGACCAAATATAGGAGTTTTATTTGTATTGTGAAAATTACATTTCTTGCCTAAATCAACATTTCCAATGCAACCAACATAAAATGTAACCACAAACATCATACATTACTTTTTCTTTTGTGTTTTTCACCTTGGCAAGATTGAGTTTCATTACCTACCTGTCAGCATATCGTAAAGTGTTCAGGGTATGCTCTGTAGCTATGTGGCTAGGTGATACATTGGCTATCATACATGTCTTGGAATTGCCAATGAAAGAATCCTTTAGCACCTAGGGTTGGAAAGAAAAAAACCAAGTTTCTTAGCAATTCACGTACTGACTAGGGGAACTAGCAGTTGGCCTTGATTCTCTGATTACCTTTAAAATTAATGTTTGCAAAAATTACACATTTCTCTTTTCTTCGAGTTTAATAGCAGTTATTGAATTACACCTTGGTTTTTTGGGGTTTTTTTAAGTTTTTTTAAATTTTGTTCTCATCAGGGAAACCTCTACTGTTGCCTGTCTGCTTATTTTACCTGAGTTAATTTGCTTTGCCGGAAAGGAGTATGTGCATGTTCCTGATCCAATGCCCGAATGCATTCCTTTAGCTATCAAAAGAAAAAAAAAATAAAAACAGAGAGGGAAAAATGTCAATCACACACTGGCAAGGAACTGAACTGCATCAAACCTAACTTATGAACATACTATTTCCCTCATGCACCTTTGACTCCTACTGTGTGATGTCCCCTTCAAGGGGAGCTTGCTGCTGCCACAGCCATGAACAGCCAGCTTCAGCTAGTTCAGTTAGCAGCAGCAGTTTAGCTGCACTCAGAGAGAGCAAAGCTGCAGCACAAAGCACAGCTACTCATGCCTGATGGCTCTGGGGGCTACAGAAAACGCAAGAAGCTGGGTAAATATGCACGTTTAGCACACACAGACCTCCACACTGCTGTTGACCCCCTGCTGCCTTCACTATAGCTAACTAGTTTGAAGCCAGATTGGGTGTACCACAGACTATGCTGCAGCTTGTAGGGCAGGTGTACCCTAAAAACAGAGCTTTTTGAGCTCCATCTCTTACAAATTTCTTTCTTCTTTTAGAAGCTTTTCCTCTTCTGAAAATACCCCAACACTTTGGACAACAGCAGTGCAAACTTCTTACGCCACTTTGGCAGTATCTTCACACCCCAGTCAGAGACAGCACAAGCTAGTAAGTGCATATTCCTCCCAATACTGACTATAATCTGCAGTCTAGATGTCCCATCTATGCGTGGGTACACTGAGCTGTGTTAGAAGGCAGCTGATTTCAAGCCATTTCCTCTTCACACCAGTGCAATGTGCCAAACCCAACCAAAGGGGAAAGCATGGACCAGCACCAAACAATTAGCTGTGAGGGGAGCTGGGTTCAAGTCCATGTTCAAGCCCATGCTCAGAAGGTATTATAGATACAGGCTGTCTAAACGAACATGTCACTGTGACCTTTGACAGGCTAATAAGAACTATACACAAAACACTGAGAATTAAACAACAGACTACCCAGGGAGTGGAGATACAGCCACAGAAATCCCATTAAAACTGACAGAACATGAACAGCTAGTTACACCCATTGCCTTTCACAGATCTGATTACATCTTCTTACTGTTAATAACCATCAACAGAGGTAGCCTGTAGTCTTCAAGAAACATCCCTTGATTTATTACTAGCCTTGGCAAAAGAGGTCATGTTCAAACTCAGAGATGTGCACTTTTTTGCCATGTTTCCACTGGAATAAGCACAATAGCATCAGACTCCATATCAAGCCTGGCTGCTCTCTAAAACTGGCAGAAATGGACTTGAGACAAGTCATTTAGAGCAAATATCGAAGGAAAAATAAGCAGATTACAGTATTGTCATGGTGATATTAGCCTGAAGCAGCGTTTCTTACTACATTCTACATACATCCACTTAAAATGACATTTATTTCTTACTTCTACTGCATTTTATTAAAAATCACACCTTTACAAGTAAGGGATCAAACTATTCTTATTTTTTATTCTGCTTCTCATAATTGCAGTATCTGAGTATCTTCTACTTGAAATCAACATGAATATTCAAACCAGCAGAAAACTTCAAACTTCATGTATTTTCAGGCCTGAAGAGAGTGTTATGATCATTGAGGACAGAGCTAGGTTTTAGAGGCTGCAGGTCATGTAGACTTACCCAAAGATGCCTTTTATAATTAATTCATTCACTGCTTGTAGTCTGCCTAGGTATTTACGCAGCCACACAATACCAAAACCACACACATTCTGATTCTAAAGTTCCTTTTTAAAGAGTTCCATGAGCCTACATTAAGCCTCACTTCTCAGGAATCCTTTCTATTCAGGTCCTGACTCTGCATGCCACTCGGTTACTGACCAGCAAGTACTCAAGAAAGCATGAACTACAGAAATACATTCACTTTACAGGCTATCTCCCAGTATGAATGCTAATATTCTGTGCAAAAGAACACTGTACATTCTCAAAACAGAGCAAGCTACCTCCTATTTACAGCACACTAAGAGGTACGGTTGCGTGCACTAACTTCTGCACTGTTGACTCATACTGATTGCCTATCACACTGTCTCACTTAGAGAAGCCCTCAGTCACCAGTGAGCTTTGTTCCTTTGTATTAAAGGAGGTGCAAAGCCTTCTGCACAGTTTATACTTAGAGGCACTTCTGCTTTATCTTAGATGACATTTCTTTGCTCCTTGTCCCTCTTCACATAACTGTGTATAATTGTAAAAGTCAGTTTGCATTAAGAGTGCATTTTTTCCTGTTCCTTCCTCCCCACCCCCCTCCAAACTGCTAGTTTCTATGCTCGGGAGTATTTAAGTCCCTTACTCCTGATTTAAACGAGAAGTCTGAGTTCAAGTGGTGAAAATAACCAGCAGGAGCAGATGTGCTTTTATGAAACAAATATGGCAATCCCAAGCCAATATTCTCTGAAAGTAAAAAGGACGAAAATTTCTATATAAAATATGGGACATTTATTATACTATACCTAACATTCTCTATGCTGTGTTTACCTGGCTGGCTGGAAGAATGGATTAAAAAGACTTTATTTTCCTCACAAAATCTTTTCCCACTTAAATTGTCTTTCAGGCTTGAGATAAATTAAAATGGACACACTTAGTACTTTGGTTATTTTTTCCATTCCTCCATGGAATACATACATATATTATTCTGTGGTTCATTTTTATCCTAAAACACATGCTAATAATTAAATACGAAACCTTGCCCAGACATGCTAGTAGCTTACTGCTAAAAGACTTTGGTTTATTTCTGCTCCTTCCATTTTTGTTTGTCGATCTGAGTCTCTGGCATCAGCTGCCCTTTCACTGCCAGCCAAGTCAATGAAAGATATCCTAGAAAAAACAAAGTTGCATTTATCTTAGGGGCTTTTTTTTTTTCTTTTTCTTTTTTTTTCTTTTTTAAACCAGAAGGCTGCAACACATGACATCAGAAGAATGATTAGCAACAACTACTTTTGAACAAAGAGAAATACCCACTGGAAATATCTGAGGCAGCAAAGTAAGCATAACAGCAGGAACAGTGTCAGAGCATCCTGGCACTAACACAATCATAACAGAAAGCGTAATTGCGTGTGATGAGAGTGCCCCACAGTTTAACGGATAAGCTGTTTAAAGTGCAACACATTCATCTCTCCAAATAATCACTATGCTTGCAGCTTCCTTAGAACACAGTTAAGGAAACTATAAAT
>VYZV01012836.1:39747-54184 GCA_013401275.1 Pandion haliaetus | reverse complement strand
TGCTTTGCCTCTCAGAAAGCAATCTTGTCCTCCTAAGATGAGGAAACATTAGGAGTTCATTACAACCTTAAAATTTGGTGCAAGGCAGATGTTAAGTTAGATTAGATCCCTTCCAACGTTCCTCTTAGAAATTTATATATGGACTTGCAGTGACACTAGAGCTTAGAGAGCATACTTCAGGTAAGAAGTTGTATTGCACATTCACTTGGATTTGCAAAATATCCAAACTATAAAATTAAAACCAAAAGTATAGCAGCAATGAAAGAAAGTAAGACTGCAGACATAGCCTAAGAGACTCATGAGATTGACTATTTGCAGTCTTCATTTAAAATTTCACTTTCTCATGTAACAGATGGCACTGTTAACCAGAAAGTTACACACAAAATACCATGTGCCAAAACCTTTCTCCATTTCCATAACTAAAAGAAATTATGCCAGAGTAAGGAACAAACTTAAAAGATCAATTATACACAATACAACAATAACATAAGAAAACAAGGAAGAGAGGCAAAGCAGAAGGACAAAGGCCCCTTCAAAATACAAATCTGGATAATTCTCTGTTTAAAAGTTTTAAAGACTATCACAGAAAGTCTAGCAGCAACTGCAGCAGGGCATTCATAAAACAGTCATTAATTTTGTTTCTGCTTGTAAGAACAAATTAAAATATTATCTAGCAAAATCAATACATTCTCAGTTGACAGATGTGCATGCCTTTCAGTGCCTAGTTCTCAACCAGTGACATAGCCAACTGCTGCAGCTCCCGAGCATTATATTGGTGCTAAACGCAGGTAATTTCTGAACCAAAGCCAACATCAATAAATAGTGAATAACTAGGGATGTATTCAGGACTCTTCACATGTATCTGTTGCAGACTATTCAAAAGCCTGAGTCAAGCCAGTGACATTTCTATGTTCAAAAGGGCCTGTGGAGAATATAAAATTCTTTTTTCGCTTTTCTTATATCTGTAAGAATAAAGTAATTTAATAGCTCTTCTGTAATGTGGAATGTGAGAATACAGAGGAATGTGTTCATCAGCCATATAGCAAATTTACACTCTAATTTGCAGAAGCAACATGAGCATGTCCCGAAGCTTAGAGTTAATGGGAAGATGAAGAATAAAATTAAGTGGAATATAGGCGGGCAACACCATGCCAGTTTTAATGAGTCAATTACACTATCAGGCACTTGTAATTTACACTTCCTTACTGAGAAAGGAATTAAAGTATGTAAAGTGAGCCTAAATAGAGGGCGAAGATTCAACCAGCTTGCTTGCTGCAGGACAATGCAGAAAATTTGCCAGTGCCCTTTTAGGGCTCAGCCAGGCAGGGAAGGAAAACTTAAGCCTTGCTTGTGCTGAATGTCAGCTACCATTTAAAAGATCCTAATTTTATGTGGCTGTTATCACCCATCATTATCTAAGCAACGTCTTAATCCTAATTCAGATCAATATTTCCATCTTAAGTATTTTCTAATTTCTAGTCTATTAATTTTCAAATTTATATCTTTTGTCCCACATCCACGTACCTTTAACATGGAAAAATTAAGTTCATAGAAGCCAAAGAAACCACACTGGGAGAAAATACTTATCCAGCTTTCAGGGTCTCTTGCTGGGACACTATTTAATTTTTGGAATACTGATAGCAGTCTATTTCTTGGCAAAGATCTTTCCATAAGGAGTGGCAGCAGAAGCAAGAGCTGTAAATCAACAGCTTGCATGTCACTAACACAAGTCACAGTGACCCAGGAAGCTTACTAAATAAAGGCACTTTTAATAGTATTCCTTAGTGCTCTCCTGGGGTTGCCAATTTCAGAACGTTAAGCAGGAACATACACATGTACTATAAAACAAGTAACAATCTCTGTAAATGACATCTCACTGTCATGGTTTAACCCCAGCCAGCAACTAAGTACCACGCAGCCGCTTGCAGTCAAAACCAGGACATTCACAAATCAGTAAATGAGGCTGTAGAAGACTTAAAAAAAAAAAAAAAATCACATGCATAGATGTTACCTCCAATAGTAGATCTACAGAGTCCACCTGAACCTCCCGCAGTCCAACTATTTGAACAATATGCTTGCTATCTTCTCTTGCAAAAAGTCTGAAAATGAAACAGTACAGAAAGGAGATTTCTGAAATGTCAAATAGCAGCAATGAAAACATGTCAGTGCTATGACACTGTGAAAAAGCAATCAAGGCTACTGACTGGGGAGAGGCACCACTGTCATTCATTTATTTTCAGAGCTGAAGAGGTATTTCATTTGTAACGTACCACTGACATTTCACTGTTAAAGAGACATTAGCAATGCATTTCTGCTAGTTCAGGAATATAATAAAGTAAATTATCATGTTTACATTTTAGAGTTCCTGTCCCTCTTTAAACTGCATCACAGGCTTCTCTAGGAAGTTCAGACTGTAAGTTATGCTCTGTTCAAGTTCTCGAGATTTTTGCACAGGATTTTAAAGCAGGTCCCTTAGCTGTAGAGTCAGATTTCAGAGCACCTCTGCTATGAATCACACAGAAGCATTACAGTATACAGGAATAATACAGACATGATGCATGCGGGAGGAAATTCAATTTTCTCCTTCAATGACATGTAAGGTAGCTAATGGACATGCAGAGAATATAAGGACACTCTTTCTTCCTTAGTAAGTCAACTCCTTACATAGCAGATTACGCTACCTGCTCCTTAAAGACTGTTTTGGAGAAAGGGAACACACATGCACAGAAATAGGTGCTTCCTCTGTGAACAGATGCTCACTTCCCCAGGCAGAAAGCCTCCCACTTGAGCCCTCCAGTGTGCTCTAAGAATAGTGCTCTCAAGGCTGCTAAAGGCTTCCAGCTGACAGGTAATGCTCCTTCAAGATCACTCTGAAAAAGGTTTCACTGCTGAGATCTTAACTGGCTATTATTTTATTTAGAGATTTCAGACCACAGTGATTTTTTTTTTTATACTAAATATGTACTGACTTGTCCTGATTTCCATTCTGGATAGAGCTCCTGTAGGATTATACATCCATCTGAACAAGTCTGGGGCTGACTACTACTGAGGGTGATGGCAGCGTCACCTGCAGAGGCTTTCTCTGGTTGAGTCACCAGGCTGCCCGGTAAAGGTGTGCAGGGAGAAGGTGAGCAGACTCTGCAGTGTCAAGCATGGTAAGTGGGAGATCAACAAAATCTACAGAGACTAGAGTGGCAAGAGGCAAAGCCCCACTGGCACAGCAGGAGGGACAGCCAAAGGTTATGTTTTAGCAGGGAAAGACAGGGACTCCACAATAGTTGGCACAAGAACTTCTGGCCACAAGAAGGTTCTTTCTCTACCTATGGATGCTCAGCTAGTATATTATTATAGTGTAAGCAAAACAGCATGAGTTCATATGTCAACCATAGGTCCTTACTCTTACTTATTTCCCCCCCCAAAATGGTAAAAACCAGGAGTCCCTATCAATGCCACAGTATTTAGTGTCAGATTCTGTCTTCCTCTCTAAGTAGCTCCTAGGAACAACCCTAATTAAGTACATAACATTTACTGTAAATGGTAATATGTTAAATGTAATTGCATGAAACAGTAAACAATCTATAAACAGTAACCAACTAATTCTTAACCATAGGTTTATAGTAAAACATATTTTTATTTAAATACCTCTTCCTTCCATTTAGCAGGTCATAAAGCTGTCCACAGTAGATCTCATAAAAACTGATCAAAACAAGGAGATCTTTCCTTGACTGTGATGCTTCCAGGTGTCTAAAGATGTCCTTGGCAGCCAAGGCATAGAGTCCTGGGTTCCGGTGAGTACCTATCATAGTGTAAGTCTTGCCAGCACCAGTCTGCCCATATGCAAAGCAGGTTGCATTGCCTCTGTGAAGACAACTCATAGTTTTAGCATCACATCTGATTTATTCACATCTATTAAAAAAGATTCTGCAGTGTCAATATCTATCTGTAGTGGCCTCTTAGCAATGATGTTTGGTTGGCTATTCTATCTGGGAAACTGCAAAACACTTATCAGTGATTCCCAAGCATGTCTTATGGAGATCTGGCATGTCACATAGTGCTGGCTCTCTTCCTTTCTTCCAGATGCCAAAAAATGAATTTAAGGAAACTAAGAATTCATTATCATTCTTCCAGCTGTTTAGATGCTGCAGAAGTATTGTAGGATTATGAACAGGAATCCTACTGATTATGAATCACAGAGAAAAATGACTGTGACATGAGGTGCAAAACAGTCAGGTTCTGTACTTGATGAAGATTAACACCCCAGCTCTGTAACTGACTAAGCAAAGTTACTTTGTCCCAGACTGCAGTCCTGCACACAGCTAAGTCAATCTCGAGAGTTGTTGTTGCTGCCAAGGGGAAGGTCTTGCTCTTCCTTTCCTCTACTCCCAGCTGTGCAACCTACCTCACTGACCCACCCCTGCCTGTGCTGGCTCGGATGTTTGACTTTACTGCACTGAAACAACAGGTGGCTTTCCACTTTTTTGCAAGCTAATTTTCTGCTGTTTCAGTGAATTAAAGTACCTCACAGAGGATCACAAAATATGCCCAAACTGGCTTCACTTAACCGATGGGAATGTGTCTAGTGGGGGGTAACAAAGAAGATCATCCCCTTTCAGCGGCAGACAGCTGTTTGGTTCACACACTCCAGCTAGTGAAACCACAGTCTTGTCTTATTCCAGATTGTTCCAGCTTTGTCATCATATCACCTTAAGATTACAATGGCAATGCACATAAAATGCCCTTCAAGCCCACTTAAGTTGAGGCTACTGTGTGCCTACGTCTCCTTCCCCATTGTTGCTCTTATACAAGCACTGAACCCACAAGTATGATGTGAACAGATTGATGGAACTGAATCAGCCAAAAAAGAAATACTACACAACAAATTATTTATCCCTCCCCCCCCTTAAAAAAAGACTTTTTAACCGGCTCAGTACCCTGGCAGAGAAATGGGTAGAAATGTAGGGCTGCGGTAAGTACAGTGAACAATTTCTTGCCACCTTAGGTTGCAGAATTAGCTCACCATGGTGTCAGGTTAGACCAATGCCAGTGAAGGGGATGCAGCAGGAGGGACAGAAGAGTTAGGGAAAGCTGCGAAAAAAACAGTGGCATCTCTTTTGGTGGCATTACTAGATTAACTGTAATGTGAATTGTGCCTTTTGTGATTATTACACAGCAAGATACAAGCCTCATTCTCCTTTTTCACTTTCCTTTTCTCAAGAGCATGATACTCTATCTCTACTGGCGGTACTTGGAGATTTTTGGTAATGGAATGCTCCATTTTGTTAATTTTCAACATGGATACATGATCCTTTCCTTCAAAGACTCAAAAATGTAATTATATTCAAGCTTGTTACTTGGTGTGAAACTAAGATCACTTATGTAAAGCCACCATCAATTTCCCATTAATCATGAAGTATGTAATTATGATTAAACCTCTAACCAAATATAAAACAATAAAATAAAAATAATTCATAAGGTTATTAATAATTTCTGTTGCCCTGTGAACTGCACAAATATATATACAAAAATATCTCACAGCAGTCTCATGACAGAGGTAATATTATTCCTCTACAGATAAATGTGCTATACCACACAGAAGCTTTTGTTAGATTGGAGATTAGACTTTAGAAATCCTGGCATACATTTTTTCATTCTAGGCTGGCCATGGTGTCTCTTTGTTACACCTGAGGTCCAATTTTAACTTCCTCTGTGATTTAGATTTCTTACCAAATGTAAAGGAAGTTTTCCCTGATTTATTTTGTCTAAATTGTAAACAAAGACATTCCAAAAAGGGGGAAGGTATGTGGCAAAGGTGAAATGAATGTATTTTTCAGAAGATGAAAAGCATAACAGAAAGCTAAAGCAGTATATGAAATTGGAAAACAACAAGGCAAAAAGTAACAAATGTAAGCACTGACACCCTACCCGTTAAAAATATGCTGAATGAGAGGATGAGCTGTCTTCATATACACATCCTGATTGGTACATGACTCCCCAAAGACTTCATCAAAATAAAAAACATGCTGAAAAATAAATATGATCTTTACATGAAAATGAATATGTTTCAATTCCCCTTCACCCCCATTCAAAGCTAAAGTTAAATAACAGAAGTCTTTCCAGTGACTTATATGGCTTTTGATCAGGTACAAAGTGACCTAGCACATTTACCATGCAGCACGACATATGCAGGAACACATCATTACAACTAATCAAGAGACCAAGGGTAGGGTAAAAAAAAAAAAAAAAAGATGCTTTAATTTCCCATCATTCTGGAGCAGAACATATCACAGCCTTCTGACAAGAAAAAACCCCATACTAAGTAAAGAAAACTTACTCTTGAAATGAATCAGCCTACAGATGTACAGTAAGACTGTAACAGTAAAAAAACCTCAGTCAACTCTTGACTCTCAAAATTAGTCCTCAGTTGTGATTAATTGTCTCTGTTCTGCAAACTTAAAACCTTTTTGTGCCAGAGAATACAGAAGCTATTTGCAAAATAAGCTGGATTGTATTATTTCAGAAAGGGGGCGAGAAAACCCAAAACTTCCTACACTCCATATCTGACCCAAAGCAGCACAGTCTCTGGAGATACTGCAACAGAATTTATTATGGGCTGCTGTTATGGTTTGTATGGTGTGGGGGTTTTTTTGGTAGCAGGGGAGGGGGCTGCAGGGGTGGCTCCTGTAAGAAGCTGCTGGAAGCTCCCCCGGCTCCAAGTCGGACCCGCCTCTGGCCCAGGCCGAGCCCATCAGTGACGGTGGGAGCGCCTCTGGGAGAACAGATTGAAGAAGGGGAACATGCAGTGGGTAGTGGGATTGGAATGTGAGAGGAACCCCTCTGCAGATATCGAGGTCAGTGAAGAAGGAGGGGGAGGAGGGGGCGCCTGAGGAGGCTGATGGCCCTGCAGCCTGTGGTGAGACAGCAGGCTGTCCCCCTGCAGCCCATGGAGGTGAACGGGGGAGCAGAGGCTCCCGAAGATGGCCGTAACTCCATGGTAAAAACCGCACTGAAGCAGTGTGTGACTGGAGAGCAGCCCGCGGAAAGGACCCGTGCCAGGGAAGTTCGGGAAGAACTGAAGCCCGCGGAAAGGACCCGCACCAGGGAAGTTTGTGAGGAACTGCAGCCTGCAGAAAGGACCCACATTGGAGAAGTTGGTGAAGGACTGTCTCCTGTGGGAGGGACCCCATGGTGGAGCAGAGGACGAGTGAGGAATCTTCCCCCTGAGGAAAGGAGTGGCAGAGACAATGTGTGGCGAGCTGACCTCAACCCCCATCCCCTATTCCCCTGTGCTGCTGGGGGGAGAAGGGAGAGAGAACCGGGAATGGAGCTGAGCCGGGAAGGCGGGAGGGGTGGGGGGGAGGTGTTCTGATGTTTGGTTTTACTTCCTAATATCCTTGTTTTGATTTGATTTGTAGTAGATTAAATGGATTTTGTTTCTTCCCCAAGTTGAGCCTGTCTTTTGCCCGTGACCATAAGTGGGGAGTGATCCCTCCCAGTCCTTATCTAGACCTGCGAGCCTGCCTTTGTATTTTCTCCTCATCCCACCGTGGCTGGGGGGGCAGTGAGCGAGCGGCTGCGTGGTGCTTTGTTACTGGCTGGGCTGAAACCATGACAGCTTCTTCTAGGTTACGAATAGTGTTTGTCATGACAGTCACAAAAATCACATTTTCAAAAGAGCCTCCATGGACTGGTGTCTAACATTGCACTCTAAAAAATTCACTGCCATGTGAATTAAGTGGTAGATCTCTAGGACTGAGAATCCTTTCAGTGATGCTCAAACAAACCACACCAGTGCACAGGCAGATTAAATCAGGGAGTCTCAGCAGCTACGCTCAGCTCAGAGAGCAGATGTGCCCTGTGATCGGCCTGCAGTTTGGGTCCTCCAGCTGTGAAGGTGGAATATGCCTTAGCACCTCCTATTTGTTCTGTACCCCTTGCTGTCCTTTCTATAGGAACCAGAGATGGAGGCAGGCAAGTAGCCAAACTTGGAAGCAGAGAATTTCTCCTGGGTCCTATAGAATAGACACAGCCTTTACCATGGCATACTTTTGTTTGGACTATATTGATGGATACCAAGATTTTGTTTGTACTGACATAAGAAAATTAATTTGCAGTTATTTCAGCACTGAGATACTAAGGTGCTAAGCACCACATAAATGCCAAATATAGGTATTGAGCTGGAGTGAGTGGGGTAGAGTTGCTGCATGTGTCGCACTGTAAAAGATGGTACATGAACCGGGCCTGGGGCTGCAAACTGAATTTTTACTGGATACTCCAAACAGTTGTTCCTAGGACCCAGACTGTAAAAATAACACCCACTAGGGTGAGAATGGCTTGCTGCTCTCTAGAAATCAGTTCTGTTCCTGGTGCTGTCAGTCAAAAGTGAGAATTTGAACTATGACAGCACAAGGTATTTGGGATTAAGAAACAAAGACCAAAAGGGAACTCAATTTTCAAAAGCATTTGGCAACAAAGAAAGGGAGGGGATGAGGGTGTGGGTGATTTATTTAAACAGACCTACAGTGCTGAAATGGTGAAAAGGGAACTCCTCACTGAAGCACCCTGGAAAGCTATCAGGAGACTCCGCAGCAGGCAATTTTCCTGCAGCAACGGCATGCAGCAGAGGGTTTTATTTTGCCACATGCAAAGAAAGCTGCAAGCAACATGCTTTTGAAGCTTAAAATTCTCGGCTCAGGTTTTCTGCCACAGGCTGGCATGAGTCAGAAGCAATTCAAATAAAGTTATGCTGAGCTCATAGAAGAGCCCACCACTATTTCAGTGCAAGAAATGCAGACAGCCCTTTTCTGTTTCCCCTCACGGAAACTCCAAGCACAATTTGCTTTATCCCATCCATGCAAGTGACTGGCCCATAAACACAACATTCAAGTGGAGCATGTTACCTGTAAAATATATTGGGTGAGATCAACTGCTTCCTTCTTCTCATGAAGAAGTAGCGTTTCTTTGTCTTTCACTGTGATGATATTAACCTCCCCACGTCGCTCCTCTCTCAGGCCTAGAGGACGTTTTCGGACACACACTCGGATTTTTTCACTCTCTGTCCATGGAGTCTCTTTCTCAGAAGTACTGGATCTACAACAATAGTGTAGGTTTACATTTTAAAAGCAGGTTACTACAGAATGTAGAACATGTATAAATTTGTTAGCTCTATCAGATAAATGTTTCTGTCTTTAATGGCTTATCAAAGAACGGCCAAAACACACTCATTGTTACATGGTGAACTTTCTGCTGTTTTTTCCTAAATAAACTGATGCCTTTTGTGCATTTCTGTCAAAAAAATACTTGTGCTTATACGCTACATTCCTGAACTTGTTGCTGGACTGGCATATTTTCAGTTGTCCACAAACATGTGATTGAAGCTGGCATAATATGCAAGTTAACTCAATGAAATTGAATCTTGCTGAAATTACTTGCAGTCATGATTAGTCACTTAATAATGTACAGATAAAAGTATGAGCAGATCTTGAAAAAGAGAGGGTATAATATTTAGTTGCTTTTCCTCTTATGCTGACTTTAATTTTTCCTGTTACAGGCTGTCAAACAAGTTACAAGTAAATTACTCAAACTGGGAAACAAGACAGTATCACCATGTTCCTATTCAGCTCAAAGAAAATTGAAATATCGATGTCTTCATTGTCTCCCCTTTGGTTTTTGGTTTTGTTTTGTTTTTTTTTTTTTCCCATAAAAAATTATGGGGTTCCAGACAACAGGCAAAGTTGTGCTCTTGTGTTTTGGCAAGTCTACTTTAGTTCCCTTTCAGACACATCAGAAACATGAGGTCATTTTGTGTTTTATTGATTAACCTACTGTGTAAAGCATTTTATGGTGCAGCATGTAGAGTATGCTTGATTTCAACCAAAAATGTATTCATCCCACTTCTCTCTTTTTGAAGCTGTCTTCAGCCAAATAAGTAATGATTTTCACCCTGGATTTGCATGTCAATTTGTGAGAAAAAAATAATTTTAATCAAGCCCCAACTTACCCAAAAGTAGTATTTCTGCCATGCTGTCTGAATGCCCTTCCAAAACCTCTTAATGTAGCAGCTGAAAACTAATATATACTAGTCGTTTAATAAATTAAAACCAAACCCACAAGTTACTCAATATGTCATTACATCTACAAGCTTGTACTATCATTGCTGTTGTGCTGCATGATCCCTCAGAAGCATATAGCATGCAGATGTAAATCTCAAGATGCGGTCTTCAAAAACTACACACAAGTAATCTTTACTTGTAACTGGAGTCCCTTTAATTTTAGTACAGCTTTCCAATGCAGACCAGGATCAGGCCCTGCATTTAGATGGAAAATTCTTTCCCCTGAAAAGAAAGGCAACGATACTTGAAATAAGATGCTTCATAAGTTAGTGTGAGCTTATGGTTATCAGTAGGCACCAAATGTTGCCCAACCAACGATCAGAGGCTCTCATGTCAGAGGCTGGATTCAGTGACCTACAGAGCAAGCCTGTTGTGCTCTAAGAGCTGAAAGGAAGAAGGACTGATTGCAAGATTTGGAGAAAGGAAAAACTGAAGACTTGGAGGCTCTGTTTATGAGAGAAAAGGCATAAATTCTTTCTAGTACAAAGTATGGGAATAGAATGCATTTTAATTCTGAATGCTGAACCTGAAGTTTAGATTTTCTATTAACCTTTCTTAAATGGAAACTGTATTTTATAACAAAATGTGTTTTTTTATTACTACAAAAACCAAAAATCTTGACACAGATCATTAGAAACCTGATCAGACAATAAGTTGGAAGAATCACTATGCCCTGTCTGCTACTGTTAAAATCAAGCCATTTGCTGTGGGTAAGGGCAAAAAACATTTAAACATGTTAGAAGAGCTCTTTATTTTTCTGCCATCTGAAATCACGCCAGTGATTTCCTATGTTTCTCATAGGTGAGACTAGATTAGCCTTCATAGTGGTCAAATCACGAGATGACATGGTAATGGATGGATTCAGTGAAGGAGTTAGGCACTTGCAAAACAGGAATCACAAACCCAAGTGTCAGCAGACTGGCCCAAGCCTGGAATGCACAACACATACTCTGCAGTCAAAACAGGAGAAGGAGAAACTCGGGAATGTCCAGAAGAGGATGAAGAAAGCCCAAAGGTTAGCTGTAATGCTAGGCACAGAAGAATGTGCTTAGAAAAAAAGAGAAGAACAAGGAAAGAAATTGAGAACAACGGAGACACACAGCTCCATCACAGGATTAAAAATCTTGAACTCGCCTAGCTAAGCCATTAGATTATACTTTACCATTTTTTACTTGCCAGCACTATGAATCCTGCCCTTTTAGTTGCACCTTGGCTTAGCTTCTAGAGGAGACAGAGAATGCACTAAGATGCCAATATATGTAGGAGGTTACTGCACTTCTCTGGAAGGTGGGTATAATTTTTTTTTTCCAGCAAAGGGGAGTTATAAACCTCTGTCTTGCATTTCACAGTTTAAGTGTTCTAACTACTATGTCACTTTAGTTCTTTTCCACTGTGGCAACAGCATCTATCCCTCCAGGCTACATGCATGCTTAATGGGAGTTGTAACTGACACCCCGACTCCATGGATCCTTCCATATACCGAACCTTTGCCCACAGCCTTCCCCGACCAAGCCCCAACCTCATACAGCTACGTCTCTTCACTGCATTTTAAAACAAAACTGCCATGGCTGCATTGCAATGAGATAGATGCTGGTAGTATGTGTGCAGAGGAGTACGTGCTCTGCTGCTGAATCAGGAAAAAAATATTTTGTGCTTTAGAAGTGTTGCAGGGTAGATTTACCAGTGGTTCAAGAGAACCATAGTCCCTCTGTTACCAAACATCGGGAAAAGTATGAAAATTACAGATCATGTGCTTGGGAAGCAGCAGCAAGGCATCCCTCTCACCACCACATCTATACTCCATCCCAGTAATATTCATTCTGTTTCTTTTTAAAGCTCCAGTTCAGAAAACTTCGCTATAAAGAAATATAGCCATCACAGCATGTATCCTTTTTACTGGGAAAAACTTGACAATGCCATATTTTGGAAAAATAATGCTTTGCAAGATAGTCTCATAGAAATAAAAAGAGAAAGAAAGATAGGCCAAAACACCAAGAAAACAAAGCCTTACATCCTGAAAGACAATAAAGAGTATTCTTAGACAACCTTGGTGAGTGGCAGCTGGTGAAATTAAACTGATTCCTTCTACCAGACTTGGAGAGTCACAAGTGCTTATTAATATCTCTCTTCTCCATGAGATTTTGCATTGCTCCATAGTGGTAGGATTGCTTATTTGGAGGTGATGAAGACAGATTCTCCTCCACAAAGAAGAAAGAATTAATAATGACTAACTTGAAATACAGCAAAATAAAGGTGACTGGTTATTACCTGACACAGGAATGAGGTAGTCCATAATTATACCCTGAAATATGAGTTATTCTTTGTACGATAGGAGCTTCAGAATCCCCCAGGAGAGGAGCAATATCATCAGAAACTGTAGGACAGCTCAGGTCCTTTTTTGTGCCTATTCCAGAAGTATTTAAGTCTCTTTTAGTTAATCTGATCAGCTCTGAATCATGTGGTTGAATGTGTCCCAACATTTCCCCTACACTGTTCTTCTCTTCATTAGCACTGAAGTCAGATGAACCATATGATTCAGATTCAGAGTCTTTAACTGTTCCATCATTTTCTTCAAAGAAGGACTCAAACCGCAGCTGTCTACGAGGACCTGATCTGGTCACCTGAGGCTGAATGAAAAGGCCACTTCGTTGAAAATCTTGCTTGCTTAAGTCTGCAATGTCTTCCTCCTGCATAATTTTGATTATTCTAATGAGCTGAAAGAGTCGTTTGCGGTCATTCATGTCATGGACCCCCAGTTTGGTATAATCTTTCATGGAAACTTTGGCAAGCTCATCAATCTTCTGAAGACCTAAGGCAGCAAAATGGGGATAGTATTTTTCAAGTTCTGCCTCACAAAGGCATTCATAAAGGCATGACGCCATCTTCAAGCTAAAGTCTACAAGAAACCAAACAAAATAAGTATTAGTCTCATATGAAACATCACATCTGACAAAGTTACTAATGAAGAAACTACATATTTCCTGATGCCATTACCTGCAGTTAGGCTAGACGCTTGTTTCACTTCAAGTTTACAATACACTAGACTGCCAAATACTACAGAATACAGCAATAACAACAATAAACTAAACATGAAACAATTATTTTATCTACCTATTTTAAAATTACAGACAGTACACATTGATGTGTAAGAAATGCACAATGCAGTGTTACTTACTGCTGCAGAGTTCCTACATGCCTGATGTCTACTTGATGAATGCCGCAGCTACTGAAACCCTGTCCTCAAGCTACAGAATGTAAAATGCCTAATTTTAGACACTTAATTTAATATCAGGGCATGTGGTGTAATGTGGTTCAGCTATCCCTGGTTAACTAACCAAAGGAGAAGAAATTGTTTGTCCTCACCTCAAGCTGAATAACTAAGACCATTCATCTTACAGATTAACTACAGCAAAGTTGTAGATTTGTTGCATAACTTTCTCTTGTATGTCGTGAATCTTGTGAACATTTAAGTGTCACGTTTAAGTGTCCTTGACAGAATAACCAAAACATTCTGCGAAATGTGAAACACAGAATTTCTCTAAATCTGTATGTGCTACTGGAACGCCATGCTTGCATTCTTGGGAAACCCGAAAAACAACATGCATCACTGAAAGGTATGCCAAAAAAACCCCAACTCCTTCACTCATGTCTCCCTAGCAATGCATTGTGCAGCTGTCTGTATCCAGATGGATTAATATCTGCAGATATTTTTACTTGTTCCATAAAATGGAAAAATGATAGCACTTCAAGTGCCTGTTGCCCACTGCCTTCTTATATCTTTGTTCAGTCTAGGACCTTAGCAAATACAGCTTTTACTCAGTTTTGGAGGTTACATTAACATTCAACAACACCAACTTATTTAAGACCAAGTTTTTCCCCTTGTAATTCAGGGTAAGTTCTTTGGCTGGATTTTCAAGCACCTCTTCAATAAAATTACATAAGAAAATAAGGTCACCAAATATCACCCCCCAATTTGATTNTAAAGTCAGAGCCACTGCTGGGATTGTTAGATCCTAGGAGGAGGAAATCAAAATTGACAAAGAGGAGAGCAAACTCAAAGATCAGAGAGGCTAAGACACACGTGCAAGGGTTTTCACAAGCATTTGCAATTTGCTGATTTCTCTAACAGATAAAATTCTACAGGAACTTCAGGCTTCATTTAAAGAAGTCACGTTTTGGTAAAAACGCCTACCTTACATAAGGTAGCTTGAAGTACAGAATCAGTACAGGTCCTGTGTAACTGTCTGTATGCACTGCCATGAGAAACTTCTTTTGATGAAAGGAGCAACTAGAACACAAAGGCAAGACACCAATCTCAAAGTACTTTT
>VYZV01012836.1:0-35098 GCA_013401275.1 Pandion haliaetus | reverse complement strand
GACGGGACGACGGGACGGGAGGGGGAGGGGCTACTGCTAGCGCCTGTGCTGCTGTGATTGGTTGAGGCTGCTTTCAGTCGTGCGCCGCGCCCCGCCTACTCTCCGGCCTGGAAGCGGAGGTGAGGGCAGCCGAGGTGGGATTGACTGGGGTCCTGAGCCTCCGCGTCCCGCTCCCTCAGTGTCCCGGCTTGCATGGGGGGGGCGTGCCTCGCTGCCATGGCAACGGCCGGAGGGGGGGGGGGCCTACCTTGCTGCCTTGGCACCGGCCGGAGAGGCTCTGCCTTCCCCGGGCTGCCAACCCTGATCCCCCCGCCCCACCTCGGCCCGGTACCGGCAGGGCCCAGCCCATTGAGAGCCGGCCCGGCAGTCCCTGTGGGTACGGTGGAGCCACCCTCTGCGGGCGGGAGGGAAGGAGAGCCGGGCCCCGGGATGCCTGGCGGGCCTGGGGGACATTTGTCCTTCCAGGCTCCGGGCGTCCGAGCTTGGCGTTCCCAGGCGCGCGCGGGAGGGGGTGCTGGCCTCCCGCCTTGGGCGGCCTCTGGGCTCCAGATCAGGCCGGGTCAGTCCCTGGGCTGCCCGGGCGTTTGGTGGCCGGCAGAAGGGGTTATCTTTGGCATGGCTGGTCAGAAACTAATTGAGGCGGTTAAAGAGGGGTTAACCGAGAGAGCTGAACGCCATCCTGGGGCTTGGTTGGTGGTGAAGGGTTGGGTTTGGTTTCCCAGTTTGGAAACTGGAGATGCCACAATGCCTCACTGGGCATCTCGGAAAAACAGCGTTGTGTAAATTTATTACATACTGAAGATTGCAGCACTGTCAAAATGCAAAGCTTTGCCTGGAACTGGGAATTGCTGTATTCTTTTAACGTCTATTTCTCATCTCCATTTCTTTCTCCTTTTTTCTGTGTAGGACCAGTTGTCCTGGCTACATAGTTTATTGATTATAATATTTGTCACCTAAGAGGTGTGTTCCTTTCTATTTACATCAAGTTAGTGCTTATAGCATGTGCCGAGAGGCTTTTGGTTTTGCGTAACAGCCTCATCTCTAGCCCAGAGAGCAGGGAGCCTGTTCCTTTGTCCTTCATTTTCTAAGGTCTGCCACTGGCACCTTGAGGAGTTCTCTGCTGCCAGGGTTCTGTCTTGGGCAATTACTTCTGTATGCCACTTCCAGTAATGTTGAGGTATATTGTCTTTCCACAGGGTCTTTGAATTTTTGCAGTGGAAAAGCTTCAGAGTGTTAATCAGTGGCTTTCCTCTTGCTTTATGATTTTTTTTTTCTCTTTACAGTGTGGTTTGAATATATAAGCAGCAAAGAAATGTCATGCAGGTCATATATCATGCAGGTCATATGTCATGCAGGTCATATGTCATGCTTCTTCATAACTTTTTATTTTTAAGCTTTTATACAGTTTTGCTGTTTCCTTGCTTTAAAAGGAAAGGAGTCCATTTTTTTACACTTCAAAGATAGTTAATAAGATGCAGTGTAATTGTGTAGTAACTCAAAGGGATGGACGACTTAGCACATGCTGAGATATGTTTGCTGGCTAAATACAACTAGTCTGTTTGAGCTCCATGTTGTATGTTGTTCTTGCTTGATCCTCTGTGCTCTTCCACAGCTCTCCGTGCAGTTAACAGAGGGGCATGGCTGTGAGAGCTTGTGGCTTGATCATCTACAGGAGGCTGCAGTCAGCACCATCTTCTAAGGTTACTGACAGTATTGAATACCTCCTCCTTCAGACATCCTATGGGACCCATCACTGGACCCCACCCAAAGGTGATGTTTGTTCTGATAACACACTTCAAGATCATTTGTGTTGGGAGTGAGAGAGATTACAGACTGAACTTTGGCTGAATACTGTTAAGGTCAGCTTTGCGGGGCAGTTAATCAGTTGACAGTAACCACTGATTGTGCTGTCTGTGCAGCTGAGTGGGGAGTTTTGTAGCCAAAATTTTTTGCAAATTGTGACTGTATAAACTCTTGGGTATGACTGATTGGGGTTGAGGGGGGACGGTGTCACCCAATTGTGCTCCTCAGCTATCTGATGTTTCTGGCAGACATTGAGCAGACAACTGAAATTAGGTAACTAGAGAAATTTTTAGCTTCTCGCTCAGGTCTGACCCTCCGCCAGATAGTACTGCTGCCAATGCATGGTTGTTTGACCCATGTATAAACAGAAGGGTCACAGTTTGCAGTGCAACATTAGAAGGCAAACTGAAATCAGTGATGATTTACTTTAAAGGGCCTTTTGTAAAAGACACAGGAATTTCTTTAAGTTCGGGAGATCACTGATGAAGAGCACACACCTAATGCAGCAGAGATGAGAGGGGCAGCTAGGAGAAGTAGCCTTGTCAGATATCTTCACCTAAGCCATCCTTGCTCATCAGTGAGGCCCCAAAGGACAAGGCAAGCCTGGTGCCCCAAGGCATAGCAACACCTTGTCTGTAAAGACACATGACAGAGCCAGTGTTTGGTAGTACATAGTCACAACCCCAGCATCAGCAAAAGCGCAGCACGGAAATACTTCATGTTCCTTGTAGATCTTCTTACATGCTGTTTTTTACCCTCTGAGATGTCTTCCTGATAGTTTTTACTTCCCATTTTGTAAAATGCAGTGCTCCTAAAGCATACTGCAGGAGCAGTTTGTAAACATGAATTTGCAGATTGGGAAAAAAGCTCATAACAGCATCAGCTATGCTCTCCTATTAAGGGAAAAAACAAAACTTTGCAAACCTCCCCCTTTGTCCACCTCACCAAAAGCCTAAGGGAGTAGAGTTTGCAGCCTACTGGAAAGCTAAAAAACATGTGCTGAGACATGATTGGTTGCTGTGAGAGGAGAGACCCATGTGGAAAGGTTCATTGGGAACACAGTAATTCTGGACAAGTGTTTGAAAAGACTCATAGGCATTTCAGTAGGGAGTGAAATGACTCATAGGCGTACATCTCACGCACTCCAAATCACAGAATCACAAAATGCTTTGGGCGGGGAGAGGCCTTTAGAGGCCATCTGGTCCAACCTCCGAGCAGTGAGCAGGGCCGTCTTCAACTAGATGAGGCTGCTCAGAGCCCCGTCCAACCTGACCGTGAATGTTTGCAGGGATGGGGCACCTACCGCCTGTCCGGGCAACCTGTTCCAGTGTTGCACCGCCCTGATGGTAAGAAATGTCTTCCTTGGGTCTAGTCTGCATGTAGTCTCGTTTAGCGTAGAACCGTTGCCCCGTGTCCTACGGCTGCGGGCCCTGTGAGAAGAAGTGTGTCGCCGTCTTTCTCCTAAGCCCCCTTGAAGTACTGAACGGCCGCAACGAGGTCTCGGCGGAGCCTCGTCTCGTCCGGGCTGAACAACCCCCAACTCTCTCAGCCTGTCCTCCCAGGAGAGGTGTTCCATCCCTCTGATGATGTTTGTGGCCCTGCTCTGGACCCACTCCAGCAGGTCCGTGTCTTCCTTGTAGTGAGGCCTCGGGAGCTGGACACAGTTACTGCAGGTGAGGTCTCACCAGAGTGGAGTAGAGGAGAAGAATCACCTCTGTTGACTTATTGTTTAAGGTTTTATAGATCAAAAGGCACATTAAAAAGCCACAATCTGATGGCAGCCTTTAATAGTAGCTTGGTACAGATCTGGGGGCAATAAATGAAGGGGAGCTATTACATTATATATTCTCTGCAACATGAGTGGTCTTCAAAGGCAGCATCAGGTTGTGCAATGCAATAACATAACTTGTATATGATGCAGACATAGATTTAATGTGTCAGGAGCCAGAATGAGAAGTTGTAATCGTCTGTCCAAGAGCATGCAAAAGGCAATTTACAGCTAGAGCTGTACATTGGTATTTTAAAAGTACCCTAAGCAGCTGCAGCCCTTATGGAATCAAACTGGACTTGCTTGGATCTCCCCACATGAGTTTCCTTAGTGCTCTATGCTCCTAGAACTGTGACTTTAAAATTGCCGAGGCTGATGGGAAGGCAGTGTGGGGTTCACTTTCCTCCTCAGCATATTGGAACTGCATTAGTGCAACGACTGGGAGGGTCTGAAAGCTGTGGTCTGAGGTGCTGGCAGCAGTCCTTTTTCTGCCTGGTAGGTAGACTGTACTGCACGAAGTCGGAAACTTACTGAGCTTAGACTTGAGGTTATCAACAGCAGGGTGAGGTGATTGCCTTTTGCTGTGCTGGAGAGCAGGAGGTTGCACTGGTGTCCTTTGAGCTGAAACTGAATCTCAGACCCCAGCTTTATTGCTACCTCAACTCTGCACATTTGGTGACTACGGATGATGACTATCATAAAAAATAGTGGTTGCTTATTGTTCATGGATGTTCTTCGGGCATTTGCTGTGTGTACTGTAAAGGTAATCCAGTTGTGCAAGGCCAAGTGGATTCTGTTTCTCAACTATTAGTAATAAGTCCCAGCTATGGAAGTACATACTTTGTCAAAAAGGAGACAGCTTAACTTGCAGTGCTGAGGTTCAGGGGGAAAATATTTTTACTTAAAGCCTCAGTGTATTTGATCTCAAATATCTGAGATGTCAAGTGCAACATCAGATGCTGTTTTCTACACAGTTGCTGCTTGAAATAGAAGTGTATTTCACATTTGAGATGTTGATGTGTTGTAAAAGGTGTTTAAGCTGATACGCAGACAAAGAAGTGAGTGAAAGCTGTTGGGAAAGCAAAATGAGTTCCCAAATACCCCAGTTCTAGTACTAAAGGGTGGCTTTGGGTTCCTGGACCCTGAGGAAAGATTCCTCTCTCTGATGAAATTACGGCTATTTGCAGCCAGCCACATAGAAAATAGTGACACCAGGGTAAAATAAAGCTTAACCTTTTTTTCCTCTTGAAGCCTCCCAACTCGTGCTATGTTGCTTTTTTGAGATCTTGCTTGGGTTGTTCTATTTATGTTCTGGTCTGGAGTTTTCATGAGAAAACCAAATCTGACATTTCTCAACAAAAGTACAAACAACTGGGGATGTGTTATATTTATCTGTTGTTTGTAATGGCACCTCTCATTCTGAGCAACATAAAATAAATGATGTGTCCTAGAAGATCCACACAGCTGGTGAAAGGACTAGCTTTTAGGCTTGCTGCATTTCAGAGGGGAATATGGGAGAGAAATAAAAATACCCCTAATTGCCTAATTGAAACTCACCTTTTAAATGACACTTGTTGGTGCCTGGTCCCGTTGTTTCTGGGCTGTTGGCACGAGTAAGAGTTTTGCAGAAATGAGCCTTAAGCTTCTGTGGAAGGGAAGCGTTGAGAGAGGACTAAGACTCACAGATGAGCAGTCTCCCCTCTAGCTGGATAAAGGAAAAACATTCATGAGGCACTCAGTCCTCAGTATGATCTAAGGTGGAACATTACAGGTGCAGAGTGCTCCAGAAGAGGAGAGGAGGACTGGGAAGAAAAGATGTGTAGTGCTGACAGGCCACTGGGAGTTTCAGAAGATGTGGAATAAACAACAATCCTTAAACTCATGAGACAAAGACAAATCAAGACATAAGAGTTGGAAAAGCAATCTCTGTTCTCCAATTTCCATTTGATTCTGTATCAGCTAGAGTGTACTCTCATCTCTGTCTCCCAATGTTTCCTAGTTGTCAACTGAATAAACAAAATCTGAGTTTCCTTCTCAGAGACTTACTTTTTCATCTTCTTAACAGGCCATGTGGACCCAGGAGAGGATGACCTGCAGACAGCCTTCCGGGAAACACAGGAAGAGGCTGGTCTGCAGGCCAGTCAGCTGACCCTCATAGAGGGGTACAAGAAAGAACTGCACTATCCTGTCCGTGGCAAACCTAAGACCGTCATTTACTGGCTGGCAGAAATGAAGGACTGTAACACAGAAATCAAGCTGTCAGAGGAGCACCAAGCTTTCCAATGGCTGAAGCTGGAGGATGCTTGCAAATTTGCAGAATATGAAGACATGCAAGCTACACTGAAAGAAGCACATCAGTTTCTCTGCTCCAAAGAATAAATACTTTTGTGAAGGATAAGGGGAATTTTTGAAGAGGCACGGCCTATGGTTTTGGGTTGGTTTTTTTGTTTTGTTTTTTTTTTTAAACCAGGAGAAGAACTATATGGCTGCAGAAATACAGATTTCTTTTTTTTTACCTTGAAGTGCTGAACAACCACACATATTTTTGAAAAATCAAACCCTTGATGTTTCTTGACTTGCTGATGTAGAACTACAGAATTGAGAAAATGAGCATATGCAGATTTTTAATAACAAAATGTTTACTGCAGAACTTGCACCTTGCATTTCAAATGGAGAAGCAGTAATTCTGTTCCCGACTGCACTGGTATGCTGTGATAACTCGTCAAATCATTTCAGGTCTTGCTTGTTTGTATCATGAATTTATGTACATCACTAATGTATTGTTATGAAACCATTTTCCATCCAAAGAATCTTAGTAAACATTTAACATACAGTATTTAAGTGGTAAACTTGGAAGTTCTTCGTTTGCCTCTTTCTTTTCCTCTTTGCTCTTTAACAGACACTTTGGCCTACATTATTCAGGGGTTTGGGAAAGGGAAATCTATCTGCATAATATAGCATTTTCTGCAGAGAATATCTAAGCTAATGTGCAATCTTGTGTCTGTTTGATAGCATCTGTGTTTCTGTGGCTGCAGCCTGCACCCATGTGTGGGCAGCAGGGCCACTTGCACTGCCAGTGTTGTGCTGTAGATACACATGCTGGATGATTGCAGAAGCCTGCAGTGGTACCGATGAGCTCGCCTGCATCAGTGTTCCTGTCATTTTGACCTCTTTTGTCATTGACTTTTTGTTCCTGACTGCTTTTGTCATTGACTTTGGTGGGAGCTGAGGTTGTTAACACTCTGTATGATTATGCATGTTCAGTTAGTAATGGTTCATAATCTTTTGGATGTTTTGGTACATAATTACCAAAAAAGCATGATGGCTTTAAATTTTGAAATTTAAATTATTAAAATTTTTAGGTGAGGAATGAATTTTTCTGAATCCCAGGCAACTCTGGGGGACAACAAGTGTCCCTTCTTCCCTACATCTCCTCCAGCCTTTATTGCTTAGGCACTTGGACCTTGCAAAGCAAGTAAGTGTATGAGAAAGTGGGTTTTACTTCCACTTTGTCTTCCTCCTTGCTGCAGGAGTGAAGCGAGGGTCATCGGCATCACATCAGCCCTGGAGAAGACCTGCAATACCAGAGGTGCAGCATAACTGTGCTGAGAAATACAGGCACCAATTTACTATTGTGTTAACTCTCCAGTTATGCAGCACTCATCCTTTGGTGCAGCATACATTAATAATGTTAGTACCAGTGTGACAGTGGTGTCTTACTCATTGCTCTGTTATCTTCCTGTAGAGTGATTTATAAAAGCTGCCTTATAGTGCATCTTTTTTTTGTGTGTATATATACACACTCACATACACACAGAAAAAAGGATGCACTATAAGGGGGCTTTTAATATATATATACATCCATAAACAATGGCAGTGCTCCTCCGTTTTATAGTCAGCTTTTATTTTGATTATGAACACAGTTTACAAGCACTGCATTCAGGTTATGGCAGAGAGTGAACAGCACATAGGTTGTGCGATTGCTCTTGAGTGTTTCTCAGCTAGCTTTAGAAGCAGAGGATGGAAGGTGTCTCCCACTGGCACCTGGTCCAGCCCTAAGGCAGAATCAGCTATTTTGGAGTCTTTCCTGGTGGATGATGTTTGGCTAACGTGCTTTTTAAGACTTCTTGTGATAAAGACTCACACCTTCAGCTCCTCTGTCCATACCTTGGAAAATTTGGTCTCTAGCATTTAATGTAGGTAAACCAGTAAGAAATAACTAAAAGATAACAACCAGTAAAAGAGAGGGGAAGAAAACAGTTAAAAGTCTCTGCTGCTTCACAGTCTTACTTTTTCATTATTGTTTGAGCTACCATTTAATCAGTGCTATGTAAACAATGGTGTTACTGCCTTCATGTTTATAAGCAAGATTAGCATATTAAGTATGAGTTATAGAGAGTCTTTAAGAAGTCATCTGTTTTGCCCATTCAGCAGTAGGGAACATAAGTACTTGTTGCTTTGGAAAGCACAAGCACAACATTAGCTGAACTGCAAGTAAGTATTCACATTGTAATGGCACTGCATACATAGTGTTCCCAAAGTGTGTCAGTGTTTTGGAGGGTAACAAGTGCTGTAAGGTGATGTGCTCCTTTGAC
The DNA here is from genome assembly GCA_013401275.1 of Pandion haliaetus. Classification (NCBI taxonomy): domain Eukaryota; kingdom Metazoa; phylum Chordata; class Aves; order Accipitriformes; family Pandionidae; genus Pandion; species Pandion haliaetus. Next base: position 26,932 of record VYZV01012836.1, on the reverse strand, counting down.
AAAATTTCAAAGGTGGGCACCTTAACTGTGGTAGAAAAATGTACAAGGGATGTAGCTGTGATAATTGGTGAGGCACTGTATGTGCATTTTGAGCAATTTATGTAGAGAACGTATTCCCACAAATTCTGTGTGTAAAATGGTGCTTACGCACTTTGAAACTTGATCTGAAAGTCTTTGGATTTGTTTTAAAGTGGAAACACTGGAAAGTCAGAATTTAACTCTGGCTCTTGTTAGTGTTCACTGCTCACTGGTGAAGAAAGGGTTCTTCCTCTGCCCGTGTCTAGTAGTAAAATACTTTCCCAAGGAGCGTGTGGGAAACCCTCCAGTAAATAATTATGGAATAATCTGCCTGGGGAAGACATTTATTTCCAACCTTTATGATTTTTATGTCTTGAACCAATAAGGTTTGTATTTTCTTTCTTGAGAATAGCTAAGCTTTTGGTCATAATAGTATCTTGTGGCAATTAACTTTTTATCAGGCTGTGGACCTATGTTTAAAAATAAATTAGAAAAAAGAGATCAGAGACTTTAAATTCCCTGGAGACCTTACTTCTGCCTTAGGTTAAATAAAATCAAACTCTAGAAAAGGTACAATCTCCACTGAAATAGCACAACAACTTAATTTAGGTAAAGTGTTAAGTTTAAGTCTGAGTAAGAGATAGGTTAGGATATGGTTTCCCTTGCTCTACCAAACAAATACACTCATGCAGCTCACACTTGTAATTTCCTGGTGTTAGTATTTCTTTCTCCAAATAATTCCTGATTTGTAGCCGTGATTATGGTTTACATTATCACAAGAACAGAGAGAAGGAAAACATAAATTCATGAATATTAGGAAAGCACTAAGACATTGCAGGTTTCACTGAGGAAAGATCAGGACTGAGTGTGACGGTCACAGGTAATTATGCTCAAACAAGAAGTGTAAAGGCTGAAAACAATGCCTTACTTCTTTCTAGAAAAAAGGTATTACTGCTCTAGATGGGAGCAAAATATCTGTTCATTGACTATTCCATATGACTATAGGAAATCAGAGATTGAAGCTGGTATAAAATACCTGGATAATGTAATATCCCTGACAAGCATCACCAACATTACTTGTCATTCTACGTAAAGAAAGGGGATGTGTATTATAATAAGGTCTAATACATCCTAAATATGGAAATATTTTGAGAGAGACATACTCTTGTCAGCAGGACTCTTGCAGTGGCACAGAGAGGATGATGGACTGCTCCCTTTTAAGTTAGAAAAATGACTTGCTGTTACTTAATTGATAACTTAGTGGAGGGAGTATTTTGGCAGATATCTGGAGGAGACTCTTTAATGTTTTCAGTCCTGAAGGCAGTGCTTATTAGTTAATGTTCTCACATTGACAAAGTAACTGACAGCCTTCTGTGTCTGTTGGCAGCTAGTTTGACCTTAAAAAGGATTTAAGGATCATCAGGACTTCTGTTTTGCACCTTACACCTTGTCTCCAAGGATTTACTTTCTCATATGCTCAGTAACTCTAGAATTTCAGGGCAATGGGCAGTTGCAGCTGGCAAGACTCTCGGCTTCCTTTAGCTAAATCTGGGTTTTGTTACGGGTTAAATCAGCTCTGGAAGAGCTAAGTAGCGTGTGCCTATACAAACCAAACAATCTGCTCTGCTTGCTTCACCCTCGTGCTGTGCAAGCTTGTTCTCAAGTGTTAAATAAAACCCAAACAGTGCTTTACAACTCCCTGTCAAAACAGCAAGGCTAGGGAGGAGATTGGCTATGGTGGCACTCCTCCGGGTGGGAAGAGTGACACAGGATGGAACAACAGCTCTGTTATTTTGGTGCTAGTCCATTTGATAATTGGCGTTATCAAAAAGAGGAGTGACAGTCCCATCTTTCCACTCAATGAGGATCTCTCCACGCCTCAAGGAAGGGGAATGAGATGGTGGAAGGTACGGCTGGGGACCTCTTTGTAAGGGAGATGGCTCCCGTAAGTCAGCTCTGCTGCTGTTGGCTGGGGAGCTCTTCAGAGCAGAGAGGATTTTCTTCTTCCTAGCAGAAGAGAGAAGAAGGTACGTAGCTGCATCTGCCTGTCACTTGGTTGCTTCTCCATGTCAACTGGTTCAGCAGCTGTGGTGCCCACATTCCCTAAACCTTCAGGTGTGTAGGAGAGGAGGAGCCAACATCAGTGGCTGTGTTTGCACAGGATAGTGAGTGGGAGGTAGAAACAGAGTGGCAGAGAGGAGAAGTCATCAAGGGTGACATCATGTGTCAGTGGACCCATCTGCTCAGAGCCAGACACTTCAGGTGTGGGATGGGGAAGGATCAAGACTTCTGTTTTGAAATGCTGGACAGGGAAGTGGCAAACCGAATGAACCTGAATCTCACTTACTTGTTGTAATGAACATTGAGTGTCAGTATTATTAATCCCAGTATGAATGCCAAGGGGCTGAGGACCAGCATGGCTGTCTTCCAGTTGGTGCCTGAAAGGATGCCATAGAAAACAATCATGCGTTTACTGAAGAACCTATCCCCGTTCTTATGCAATAGCCCCAACTACCACAAAAAAACACCTGTAATGTCTCTGAAGATAAGCAGATAACAGGAAAAATGCTTTGTCCATAAGATCAACATCTTACAGTTACTTTACACTGCACAGCATTCCTCTATTGAAAATGGCCACAAAAAGGTTTTCTTTCTTGCTAGGAAGATAACTATTCATGCTTCTCTACTCTGCAGCTATTTGATATGAAATAAGAAGGGCTGGGGGAAGGCACCATTGCTAGTGGGTGTCTGTGTCTCCTGGTGAGCTGGGACAAAGAATTTACATGTTGTTACTCACTTTTGTACTCCAGGCCCGGGGAGATTAATTTAATCTTTAAAAGGAGTTTTTCTGACAGGTAATTTGGTGCCCTTGCTCCCTACTGAGCATCCTCAGTGGAATGTAACTGTATTGATGAGAAGGTCAGGGGCACTGATGAACTTTCATCCACCTGGTCTCTTCGTCCTCTGGCTGATGCCTGGACCTACCTGCAAGCCTGGACCCAGTGTTTTTCCCTCGATTTCCGTGGTGCTTTTTAGAGTGATTGTGGGATGAATCTGGAGGAAGAAACAGACTCAGATTAGCAGCTTCCACTGTCAGACAGGAGGAAGCTCCAACTTCCTCCTGGGGCTGCACTGTAACTACAAATCCCCTTTGTATGGAGCCAGAAGGGAAAGGAAACTTTCTTGTTCATCAGCATTCCCCAGCCACAGATATTTTTTGCTCCTAGAACATCTGATGGCTGTGCCTCCAGGTTAAGACTATGGCTGCATCACTGAACCACTTGTCAAGGCAAGCATCTCAACATGTTGTGTGAGAGCAAAGCCTTGAACCACTCAGTGGTACATATGGAAGTTCTTCAGAAGGTACTTATCACCACTGAAAATACTTCAGTAATCTCTAGATGCCGCCCACACTTTCCTTCCTGCTGTTCTCACATATGCATTTAGAAAAGAAAAGTGCTCACCCTCATTTGCTGGGAGGTATGGCTGTTTGGTCTTCACTGGAGACACTGTGCTGTTAAATTTGTTAGCCAGAGGTGGGTCAGTCAAGCTCACAGAAGACTCTCTGTCCATGGCATCAATCTTTGATGAATCAATGGTTTTAGCTTGGAAGCAAATAAAGCAAAGGTGTGTGTAATTATCATTTACTTTTTGTACAGAAACCTGGATACACTTAGTGCCTGGCAAATGAAGGGAACCCAGCCCTGTTGTGTTAGTCCTCTACCCTGCAAAGCAAACAGGACTTGGTGCAATAGCGATCACCTCCTCCTGTGCATTAGGGCCCTTCAATTCTCACAGATTTCAAAGATGAAATGAACCTCTCAGGGTGGAATCCACAGCCAAAGAAGAGCTTGTCTTCTGGTGGTGAATAAGGTCATTGGTCTAAAAAACACGACTGCAACACCAGCTGTTAAAGGATGAGGTGTGAGGAAGAGGCAAGTGGAAGCATCACAGATATTACCAACACAGCAGATGAAGAAATGGACTCAAAAGGGTGGTAAATAGTGCATACCTCTTGCAAGGCTCAATCGTATGCTTTGCCTTGCCAGTCTTACTGCAGAATAGGGTATGTGGGGTAGCAATTACTGCTAGAGGTTGTGGGAAATCTTGTGGCAGTAATGGTCACCCCTCTCCTGCACTTATGCATGTGGCCAGATCAAGAAACCCATGTCTGCAGGGCTCCTCGCTGCTTATCCCAACCCTGTCTCTTCCTGTGGCACAATCACCCACAAGGGCAGGGATGTAATTTATTGAGCAAATAACCCACTGAAGTAGAATTTGTCTGTCAATGGTCAGCTGAAACTTGGATAAGAAAGGCCTAAACAAATATATAGAACTTTGATGTTGTTACTTGATAATCAGAGGTTCCCTCCAATAGACTCATGGATTTGATAGGAGAATTATCAGTTTGCACAGGACACACTAACTGGCACAACCTGATTCAAAGCCTGCTCTGTGTTTACCCTTGCAGCCTTATTTGGGGAGCCTGGCTCCAAGCAGCCCTGGGCTGCCAAGAACATTGCCTTGGGGAATGCAAACACCCTTTTCACATGCCTTTTTCCCATATCTTAAATGTTCCACGCATTTCCTAGTCTATATTTAACTAGCTTATTATGGTATCTAATTTGTATTGGCTGTTTTTACCTTCATGTTAAGCAAACACTAACACTTGGACTACTGTGTTAATTACATGTTAACCTTCTAGTTGGCTAATTAAAAACCTCAGTAAAAAGGCCATGTTATCTGCACATGACAGCCAAAAAAGCTGTTGTATCTCTTTCTATTTTGAATTACATATAACCTCCATATGTCAAAAGTTTATACTCATAATCCATTTGCTTATGCCAACCAGATTCATCACATTTTCTCTTTACTCATTTCTGCAAAGCTGAAAATCTCACTGGGGCTATTAAGCCTTAAGGTAAGGAATAGCCTCATGTAAGGGAAATAATTTCCCCTGAGGAAGGTTGGGAACCTCATCACCTACAGAGTGGACACAGAAAAGTAATTCCAAATGCCAGCTCTTTTCTAGTCCCTGGAGTGGAAGAAAGGAGAGGAGGAGAGGATGAGGGGAGGAACTGAGTGTGATTTTCAGGTCTCAGTTCTGTACACAACATCACAAGAAAAGTACTGAAACCACCTTCCTTTGCATAAGGGACTAAATGAAAGAGGGAAACAGACTGGATCATGAATGATCAGTAGTCCACAATGGGCTTCATTGGTCAGCTGACAAATGATGACAGTCTTGGTGCAATGACCATGCTTGATATCTGTTAGTCTGGTGTCCAATAACTAAAACTATGAGAGGACCGGGCTTTCTACTCTTTTTGTGTCCAGTCTAGGCAGAGGATAGTGAACACTCATGAAGGCAGAGATTAGATTCTTTTTAGCAGAGGCCAAGGCCATGAAACTGATAATATAAAACAGATTTTTTTATAATTTTTGGTGTCATGTTCTAGGTTTTCTTAATGCAAAGGGAGGGCAGTGCTTTAACTACCTCCCACTACTTGCTGTGTTCACTAGCCTCTTTATGGCTACATCAAGCACCAGGAGCAAGGTTCACTTCTGAGGATCATGAGAGCATGGGATGAAGGTTAGAACTATGGTTTCAATAGTGATAGCTGCACTGTCAGGGTCTGTAACATGTTGCTTAGAAACTGAAGCAACAATTTCTCATTTCAAATATAGCTGCTTCTCAATAATTCATACATGTTTAAAAGAGGTTTTCAGCTGCCTCCCATTTTCTTGTTACCAAATATGACATCCCAAAATACAAAGTACCAAAAGCCCCTTCAAAGCCTTAAGCGCCTGACTTTATGGGACTTCCTTGGTTGTTTTGGACTTGGGAGGCTCAAGCAATTCCAGCTATTCTTAGCTCTGGGCACTGACTCAGATGAACTTTTCAAAATACTTGACTTTTGCCTGTCATGAGAAAAGCAGCTGGGGTTTAGAGACCTGATCCTGTAAGGTGTTCCGTGCTTTCTGGAAAACACGGAACAGCAACTACTGGAAACCAGTGGTAACAAGTAGTTGGGCTGACTTGGAGCCATTTGGTGTCTCTCCAGATGGGGCCAAATTGAACATGAGTTAGAACGATGGATGCAAGCCTGGTGTTAGGTGGCATGGAAGACATATAAGGTTAGATGTTATCTGATGCTAAATCTACCTCATCTTACTTTCATAGATCCATACACGTGTGTCTACATCTCGTTGCCTTGGTTTGCTGGGCCTTGGAGCTGCGGTCTGCGCAGCAGCACAGATGGTTTCATCTGCTAAAGTCTTCCACCTGCTGAATTTGTCCTTCTCCCTTGAGACAAAGACCTTGTGGCCTCCTTCTTTGGTGCTGAGGTGGAAGCGCAAGCTCTGCAGAGTCACGTGTCCCTTCTTGCTGCAGGACCATGCTTGATGTTCCCAGTCCCCGCAGGGCTCCATCTTGACCAGAGCATGCTTCTGGGTCTTTTGGGCTGACAAGCACTGCTTCGTTTGAAGGCTGATGATGGTCCTGGTGGTGGAGTCCCAGCTCCACTGCTGCTGCTGGGAGTCCGCCTTGCAGTCGGTCAGGCTGATGCTGTTGGTCTCGTGGTGGGAGACACGAATGCACTTTTCCAGCTGGGTGTTCCTTATGAGGAAGCCTTGTCCCTCTGCTACTGTGGTACAATCAGAGCTTGGTTTAGTTCTGTGCAAGTCTGAGGCAAATGCGTCTTCTGAGTGCTAGACATTGTAAATGGCCTGGGGAAGGGGAGACATAACCCACCTATCCTTTCCTGGATGGGCATGCCCAGATAAACAGTTCCCCCAGCTTTCTAATTCCCCAGAATGACATTTCTTTAAAATACGGGGTGTGCAAATAGCCAGGAGCAATACTAGAGTAAAATAACAATGACATAAGTAACCCGTGTAACTAATGGGGAAAAACTCACCACCCCTGAAAAGTTGTGCTGTTATGAAATATCTGCCTATATATATTTAATTCAATATTTCAACTGGTTATAGCTTTAAATAGGTACCCATCCTTTCCTCCCTCCAAAATAATCGGATGGTTTGGCGGGTTTTTGCCCCTACCTGTATCAAATCTTTCTTATAAAAAAGCAATTGAACTCCCTGAATTCCCGAGGTGCTATTCATTTGGGGCCAGTTAGGCCACCTTGGGCTGCTGTTTCCATTAAGTGGCTTCTGGTGACACTGCAGCAACACCAGGATAAAACCATACCCCATCAGAAGTCTGGAAGTACTTGGCTGACACAGCTCATCTAAGTATTGGAATAAACTTGGGTTTAGCACACCTGACATTGGTCTGCACTCCTCAGGCATGAGGGTACCATTTTTAACAATGACTTTATAAGAGAGAGATGTTACAGCTGCCCTACAGCAGACACACAATTTGAAGGAATTTCTGTGATTGCTTTTAATAGCAATGGGTCCCAACATCTCTGATAACTTGGGATGGATATCATCCTGTTAGCTGGACAAATGCCCCTGTTTTCAGTGTAAAACCATCAGGTGTGGCCTGTGAACATTCTGAGAAAAATGTTAAATGCTAAACCATCTGTCACTGACGCGGGTGTACCTTCTGCTGCGCATTTTATGCCTAAGACAGACGGATAGAAATAAAAGTTTCAAGTTTCTGCACATTCTGAGAAATATTTTAATTTTAATTATAGTTAACACATGGTAACTCCCAGCTTTTACAGTGACTTTTTTTCCCTCTTTTCCCCAGGAGCTAGAGTTATAAAAGTCCTATCAGCATACAGTATTGACCATAAAGAGTAAGAGGAGACTGAAAAGTGGTGTTAGACAGGAACACTGATGTTTATCTAAAAAACTATTTCTGCAGTTTCCTCTCCCAAAGCAAAGAACAATACTTTTCCCTGGCAGCAAGTATTGGCTCAGTACCTGAAAAAACTAATGACAGTGTAAACAGAAGCCAGTACACAATACCAAGGATATGAACAAAAGCTTAAGAGAGCTTTTACGTTTTCTCTCAGGAAGTTCTAGGGGTCTGCCAGATTAATAGTGCCTAGGGATTGTTAAAATCAGAAACAGCCTGGGGCTTTCTGCTCAGCCTGAATGCATGGGGAGAGGCAGCCAGAAACCACGGTAGGACTCCTTGCGCTGGCTCTTCAATGCGGATGGCTGTGTCCGTGCTGGGATACTGAGTTTCATGGACCTGTGATAGCTAGCAATCCAGGCAATTCCTGCCAAGCCCACATGCCTAAATGGAAATTAAATTTCTGGGGGATCCATGGACAAGTTGTGAGTCCTGTCCTTTTTACCCCTTATTGAGGGCTTGATGGGGGGAAAATGTTTAATGCAATTTGGGATTGAGTTTCTGCCAGCTTCCAAAGGCAGGAGAAATGTCTCATATATAATCTCCCATAATCTTTAGAAAATCCAAAGGGATGAATGCAATCTCCCCACCACGTTTTTTTCTAGGACCTGGAATCCAGGATTCTCACCTCTTTGCTTCATCTGAACTGGGAGAAACCCATTTCCAAATAATGATTTGAGAGCTGCATAAATATGTAACAGGGGAACATGAGAATGGTGCTAGGTCAGATAAAATACCCCCTGAGCCCAGTATCCTGTCTCCAGCACTGGGCATTAGCATTTGCTAATACAGGAAGAGGGTAAAAAACAGCCAAGTAAAGAGCTCACTCAAGACAGCAAGGACGCAGGTGCCTCCTTCCTAAAATGTATCAACTAGTTAAGAGAGCATTGCTGGGTATTTATGGTTAAAATGATTTTGCCTGTGTACACTACATTGTATTTTTCAACTCTGAAGTTCAAAAACCGTTTTGTTGGTCAGTCAGTATCATGAGATCCTTCTGCAGCTCCACACAGACAGCTTCAGTTTTGATTATTCTTAATAATTTTGTGCCACCAGCAAACTTATTTACTTCATTAATCACCCCTTTTGATCTTTGTTGGCACTTGCTGATACCTTCACTCTGCTGTCATCATTGTCAACTTACTCCACCTCTTTTGTTCCAACCTGTGGGCTAAGTTTCTCTCTTAGTCCATGAGAATGGAGTTTCTCAAGTGCCTTGGTGGAAGGATTTTATCAAAAGTCTTTTGCAAATGCAAGCACAAGTTCTAGATCTGCTCATCACATTTATGCACTAATTGATGCCATCACAGATGTCAGGCATTCCCACTGCAAAAGCTGTATTGACTTTTCTCACATTCATCTGTCTGCAAATTCTGTTCTTTGTTTCTACTGACTTGCCTGATGCCAAAATCAAACCTAGTGGCCTGTGTTTCCCCAGGCTGTACAAGGATCCCTCTTAAGAGGGACGTAATTGCTCTAATGCAGTCCTTTGGTGCTGAGGGTGCTTTAAGTAAGAATTTACATACTCCTTAGAAGTTTAAAAAATGTCATCTTTAGTTTCCTATAACTCAGTGTGAATGCCATCTGGGCTGGTCATTTGCCACACATGATTTATCTTTTTTTTCCCCTAAAACTTCCTCTGTTGAAAATTTTGTTTGATAACACTCTTCAGACTGCAGAGAGTGACTGCCGTGTGAGGACCTCCCTGACCATGTCTGAACTGAGCACTGGAACCAATAATCCATTCAGCCTTTCTACACTGCCCTGCTTTGGTTGTCCTTCTTACATTTACACCAGCTATTTATTGACCTTCTTACCCCCACGAAGTTCATACTTCAGATATGTTTGAAAGTTTCTGTTGGTAGTTTTTTTATGCTCTCTCTAGGCTGCTCCTCTAAATCTTTTTCTCACACATTTTATTATTGGTTTTATTATTAAACATGCCAGAATGTCTGCTGTTTTTTCTTTTCCTTGCTTGGCAATGACTGTCTGTTTGAAAGTTCCATTTTTTTATTAAATTTTGAAGAGCATTGCTGTTTAACCCAGCCAGCAGATCTGTATTTTGTTCTCTGTGTACAGTCCCTGATGGTATATGTTCCCCTCTAAAAAATCGCCATGTTACCTGCATGTTAGCAGCAAGCATTGTGTGCCCCCATGTTATCTATCAGCCTTTTGCACTTTTGAACTGTCCCATTCTACCAGCTTTCTTGGGTTTATCCGGATCTCAGTTTGCAGAGACTCACCCCACTGAAGGTCCAGGGCAGCCCATGGGAATACATCTGAGCTGAGGAACCTCAACACTGCAACTGAAGTGCTTTCTTTGGGATTTGTATAGCTACTCAGCAGTGTATGACACCAAGTTATTGACAGATTTTTATCTTCACACTATACCTCAGGTCCAAAAGTATAAACACCATTTTACAGCTTGGGAACAGAGGCCTAGTTAAACTTTGTTTGGTTCAACATTACATGGGAGGGTGGCAGCAAAGCTGGGGGCCATAATACTTTTCCTCTGAACTGTGGTCCGAGTTTCTTCACTATATACAGTGACGTTGAGCTCTCTGTAAGGCTGACTATCAACAGCAGGATTTTCCTTGTGGAGTTTCACGTGATCCTTGCCAACCAAGATGTGAACCTGTGTCCATCATTGTTATGGGTTTGTGTGGCGCGGTTTTCCTTGGTGGCAGGGGAGGGGGGGCTGCAGAGGCGGCCCCTTTAAGAATTTGCTTGGAAGAATTCGCCGCCCCAAAATGTCGGACGCGCGCGCCAAAATTTCGGACCCGCCTCTAGGTGGGGAGTGACGGTGGTAACGCCTCTGGGAGAACATATTTAAGAAGGGGAACCGGTAGTGTGGGGGTTGGGAAACCTGAGAGGAACATCGCTGCCATCACTGGAGTCATGGAAGTGGAGGGGGAGGAGGGGCGCCTGAGGAGGCTGATGGCCCTGCAGCCCATGGTGAGACGGCAGGCTGTCCCCCTGCAGCCCATGGGGGTGAACGGTGGAGTGGAGGCTCTCGAAGATGGCCGTAACCCCATGGTAAAAACCGCGCTGAAGCAGTGTGAGACTGGAGAGCAGCCCGCGGAAAGGACCCGCACCAGGGGAGTTCGAGAAGAACTGAAGCCTGCAGAAAGGACCCGCGCCAGGGAAGTTTGTGAGGAACTGCAGCCCGCGGAAAGGAACCACGTTGGAGAAGTTGGTGAAGGACTGTCTCCCGTGGGAGGGACCCCACGGTGGAGCAGGGAACGAGAGAGGAATCTCCCCCCTGAGGAAAGAAGCGGCAGAGACGATGTGTGGCGAGCTGACTCAACCCCCATCCCCTGTTCCCCTGCGCCGCCGGGGGGAGGAGGTAGAAAGCACCAGGAATGGAGCTGAGCCGGGAAGGCAGGAGGGGTGGGGGAGGTTGTTCTGATGTTTAGTTTCCCTTCCTAATACCCTTGTGTTTTGTTTTTTATTTGATTTGTAGTAAATTAAATTGATTTTGTTTCTTCCCCAAGTTGAGCCTGTCTTTTGCCCGTGACCATAAGTGTGGAATGATCCCTCCCAATCCTTGTCTCGACCCATGAGCCTGCCTTTATATTTTCTCCTCATCCCAACGTGGCCAGGCGAGGGGGTGGGGGGTGAGTGAGCGGCTTCGTGGTGCTTTGTTACCAGCTGAGCTGACCTGAAACCACGACAATCATACAGGTTCACCATCTGCTACCCATACATTATGGCTTTCCTGAGGTTGAGATGTTGCTGTCTGAGCAACTTACAATTAGATACAGGTAACTGGCAGCAGTCATTGCATATGCCCCACACAGTCATAAGAGGTAGACCCACAAATAATACTGGAGTATATTTACTTTGGGATACACATCAGGCACCAAGAATCCTTACTCAGGAGGAAAAATGACTTTTTTTTCCCCAACACTGCCAAGTCCTACTGTCCAGCAGCCCTGCAAATAAAGCCATCAGCCCTAACATTTTAGGAATGTTAACCTGGAGCAAGCAGAGCATCCAAAGTACTCCCTGGGGATGGCACTCAGTGTCTCTGGAAAATCCCAGCCTTACCCAGAGAGCCTGAGTAGATGCCTGCTTTGAGCTGCTCATGCTTGAACATTTTGGCCTCTTTGTATTTTTAGGAACAAAATAAACAATTTCTAGCAAAGGCGCTTGATGGCAGCTCATTTGTCCTATGATACTGCCACTCTGGTTACAAGAAAGAAAAGCAAGCAAATATAGCCACCTGCTTCTCTGCAGCATGGCCACCCTTGGGACATGCTGTTCCTTGTAGGATTAGGAGCAAAAGCATGCAACATTCCTAATTAAGGTAATGCCACCAGGAGAGCCTTGGTTACCAGTAATCCCAGTCTGCTTGGGAAAGTTTCTGCCGTTTCTCAGCAGTGTCTGTGATGGCTTGATCAAAGCCATTTGCAAATCATTTGGGGATGGGTTGCTCCCTCTAAAGGCTCTGCAGAGGGAAGGGGTAAGTCAGAGCTGAGCAAGCAGAGGTTGCCAAAACACTTCAGGTCACCCGGGAACCTCAGCATTGGCTTTGGCCTATTTTGCCCTCCCCAGAGGGGTTCTTAACTGTTGGAAAAATGCTTTAATTAGCTCAATTTCTCTTGCGAAGCAGGTGGTTTCTGTAGGGAGAAGATGACCTCTGAATCACAATCAGGAATTTACCTTTTCCGGCCTCTACCTGTCCTCAAAGGCAAGCATCCATCTGCGGCAGCTATAGCACCTCTTGTAGGGACTGCTTCATGGGGACATCCCATGGCCCAGAAGAGCTCCCAAACATGGCTCTTCTTGGGTACCACCATATGACAGCAGGTCATCCCGAGCCCCCCAGACAGTGCCTTGGAGAAATGTCTCCAAGCTGTCTCTGCTGCTTCCACCCAAAATGAGCACAGCACTAGGAGTACATGCGCTGTGGCTGAGAAATCTTGGAAACCTTGGAACCAGCAGTACCATAGCCTGAGTTACGGTGAGACAAACCAGAGAGTTTCCGCTCAGGTTAATCTGCCTCCACTGTTTGCCACTGCAGGTGATCATATCTTCTCTACAGAGTATGCATCAATGGAGACTGACCCACACCATTCTCATATACATTACATATGTTTGCCTCCTCGCATAACTCCCTCTGAATATCAGCTCTCCCAGGATTTAGGGTCCCCTTGTCTTGTTGAACTATTGCAGCAGTTCAAGGGGCATCAGGTGGGAAGAGAGTTCGGAAGACTCCCATCCCCTCAAGTTGCCCTGTCAGCAATTTTCATCTCTGCCCTAGCTCTAAAAACAGCTGTGAAGGACCCCAGCTCCTACCAGAAATGGTCCCAGCCCAAAAGAAGAAAAATTAACCAGAGACTTTGCAGAAAGCCGTATTTAGCTGCTTAGACACTATGGTGATGCAGACAGCAGCTCTCTCTACCCTGGTACTGATTATTAGACCCTCTCCCTTCAGGCAAACACAGCATCTAACCTCCCCTGCTCTCCTTCCCTCGCTGCTGGGCCTCACGCTGGTAATGCAGAACTACCACATTTTCTATCCAGAAAATCCCTTACTCAGATTCAAATTCAGAACTAGAGTGGAGCTTTTGTAGCACATCTACAAAACCAGGCAGTCTAGAAAGATGTTGGATGAAGGCAGAATGGACTTTAATGTGACTAGCAATAGCAGCAGGACCACTTTGCTGTGATGGCCTGAAGTTATCATACCCTGCCACGGGTGAAAACTCAGCCAGATGTCTCTTCTGAACAGGAGGGGAAGCTGTTTCTGAGCTGCCCTGGGCCTGGCAGGCTGTTTCTACCTCCCACAGAGGGTCAGGACCAGTTAGAAATGAGAAGATGCAACATCAGAAGACGAAAGCTCCCAGTTAAGGCAGGAGGTTTGCCCATGCAGGTGGAGCTCAGTGTAAGATATGGCCCTGTAAGATCACTTGTAGGAACATTACATTGAATCTAACTGAAGCAAGCAGCTTGAGATGCTGTCATGTATGGACAAACAACGCCTTGAATAAGTAAGCAGGAGCAGACTTGAATGCAGCCTAGCTGTAACTACTTCTCGTGAAAAGATCTCCCTCCGTCCAAGGAAGCAACCCCTCTGCTGCCCACACAAGAGACTGGCCCCGGGCCATGCGAAGAAGAAATTAAAAACAGCTGGAAGGCACTTGCTGTCATAAGAGGGGTGCGGTGACCCAGGTGTGTTTGGTCAAAGGCAGGAAATCCAGATGTGCACAGGGAAGCGGTGAGATAGCACTCTGTTGTCTATTTTGCCTGACTTCATGCCCAAGACCAGGATGGCATGAGGTGAGATTAGGTGGTTTTTTGCAAAACAGGCTGTTGACTGGAACCAACATAAGCTTTGTTTTGCCCCAGCTGTCCCTCAGCCTATGACTGTGCTTACGTGGATGCAAAGTTTAGAGACACAAATGTCCATGACAGGCCAGTGGGTGTGGCCAATCTACCTATGGAGAGGATGATGCTAGATGGAGCCTGGTGAGTCCCCATTGGTGAGAAAATAGGCGTCTGCCCACTGAGCCCAGCAGAACAGGCAGAACTAGAGCTGGGTGACCAGCTACCTGGCAACTGGGAGCTCTGGGTTTATGGGAGCATAATTTCCGTCACTTCAAGCAGCAGATCAACTCTTATCAAGCTGTTTCATTTTTATAGAGAAGGCAACAAAGCCTACTGGTAACTCCCAGTAATTAGCTGGCAAACAGCTTGTCAGTGCAAGCACCTGATTGCAAATACATCTTGGTCATCACTCAGATTATTTTCCAGTAACGTGTCTCTCCAAGAGTAGTTCCCAGCTGCTGCTTCTGGCCATCACATTGGGCTGTGCTTTTTCCCAGCCATTGCTGCTTTCTGAAGAATATCTTGCTTTTGGTTGACCAACAAGGCTTCATAGCTTTCCATATTACTGCAAGGTCCACTTTTGACCAAGTATCTCAGCAAAGGCCTCCAAGGGAGCGGAGCAGCCGTAGGAAAAGAAGGAAGGTTTTGGCATAGAAAGACACGAGGATAAATGATGGGAAGCAGGGGAGGTTGGTGAAGTCAACACAAAGCTGATGCATGTGGGGAAAACCAGTCCCTGGGGGGATAGGATGGAGGTCTATAAAATCCAGAGAGGTCTGGAGAGGATGGACAGGGGCTGACTGGTCAAGGACTGATCCCAGATGGGACAAGGGGCACCAAGGGAAGGCTCACTGTTCAGGGGGTGGCTTTGCACCTAGTAGTTGTGCATCCTTGCTGCCAGGGAGAGCCTACACAAGCCAAGGGAGGAGATCTGATAGCTACTGAAGAGTTAAACACACCAGGGTCAGGAAATCCCCCAACCAGAAAATAGCTGGAGGCTGGAGAAGTATGTGAGGGAGGAAAAGTAACAGATAAGCCTGGCCTTTCTGCTTCTTCAATGTGAGATGGTTAGGGCTGCCTTAGGAGAGCAGGGCGCAACGCGTCAGGGAGCAGCCAGCACTGCACAGGGGCTTTGGGGGGAGGATAGCGGTCCCCAGGATGTAGGATTGGGCCAGGATGCCAAGCAGAGCCACCAACAGCCTCACACTCAGTGCATGAGAATTGAGAGTCAGTGTTAAATGTGGTATTATTTCAGCCGTTTTCTTTCTGGTTTTATATGCACAGATCCTGCTGGTGCCTGACTTCCCACCACCTGTTGTACCTCATTGTGTTATTGTTAGGCTTGACTTCTTAAGAAAACATTTCAGCTCCCTCCCTGCTTGCAGGGACTTTCCAAAGAAACCAGTGTCAGAAACAGCTTAGGCAATTCCAGGATTTCCAGTTTCCAGCAGGAAACCAAACCCTCTAATGTCTGTCAAGAGCAAGCTCCTCTGTCCTGCCAGCAGCCTTAAAACTCAGCAGCCCCAGACAGGATGGGATGGGGAGAGGCTGCTGTGGGGGCAGATCAGCCCCAAGTAAGAACATTTTCGCTCTCTGCATTTTGAGCTTGGTTTGGGCATTGCCAGGTATTGGGAAGATAAATTCCTTTCTTGCAAAACAGTTGTGGTTTTATTAGTGGTCTGGCTGAAAAGCAGTGGCTGATCATGCAATTGCACCAAAAGCATTTCACTGGAAAAGGAAATAAATGTCCTGTGGAAATATCCTGTGATCCTCCTTAATTTACTAATAAAACATAGCCATGGGGTTCCTGTCATGTGGCAGCAGTAAAGAACCACTTTCTCCTAACACCAGACAAGATCTGTATTAGACCAAGAGAAAGAGCAAGATCCTGAAGGCTGTTCTGCTCTCCTGGCATCCCACCATGGTGTCACCTCCAGGTCCTAAGCAGATCTCCCGTAACTTTTAAAAGATGCACATGCATCCTCACCCCTCACTAATACAGTGAAATGCCCTCAGCCTGGAGCTTTAAAGAATGAGACATTCAGCTGACTGGTTTTACTTTAATTGGCAAGATTTGGGGTGCAAAAACCAGCAGTAGCTGAGAAAAAGTCAAATCTGTAGGAGCACAAACCTCTCCTTTGACCTGGCTGCAGAGCAAACAGGGCTTGCTGCTCAAAGCAGCCCAGGGAACACGCACTTAGAGGCTGTAGAGCAGGGAATGGAAAGTAGCTGGTCAGAGCACCAGTCTGAGGTTTGTCTTTAAGCAATAAACATCCCATCTGTGCAGTCCAAATAGTTGTAGTCTTCTGGTCTAGGGAGCTTGAAAAGCTCTGAGCAGATAACTTGTAAAACTGCAAGGCTGTCTTCCTTGCAGCTACAGGGACTGAATGAACCTTGAAGCACTTCAGGGATTTATTTCAATGAGTCCCTTTCAACCTGGCATCTCAAGCATAACGTCAAAATGTAAAGGGAATTACTTATTAGCTCAGGGGCTTTGCCCATTTCTAAAGAAAATAGATGTTGCCCACCACCCATGAAGGGACGGGCGAGACCGTGGGTAGCACCTCTCCCGGCCCGGATAGCTGTTTGTGGGTAGCACCGCTCTGGCTCTGCAAGATGATGCTCAGCAGGACTTCTGCTTTCCTCATCTACCCATGCCTGTCAAAACCAAGGCTGCTTGGATTCAAAATACTCCTGTGTATGGGCAGGATACAGAATTCAAGCGACCTCAGCAAGCAGCTGAATGTTAACATGAGCCACTACCAAGTTTGCTCCACGGAGATGAGCAGTGCAGAGTCTGCAGCTCCCCAGCATATTCCACTCCCAGGCGACTGCCAAAGGAGCAGGACTAATGCATCGAGGTCCTGCTCCCCTTCCCACCACCCTCTCCCATGCTGCCAGCATGCCCTGAGCCCACTCACCTCTACTGGGAAGGAGCAGCTGGGGCAGGGAGCAAACAGGGTGCTCAGGAGGTCACTTAGTGCCTGCCTCACCCCCAGAGCAGGTTTATTCATCTACTACTTTTAGCAGTTTAAAAGCACTTTATAAAAGTAGCTGGCATGATGCCACAGTGTCCCTAGCCAAACCATCCCTTGCCACCCTGTCCCTTACTGTCCTGTACCACTGCATTTAATCCCATTTTAAATGCTGCCTTGAAATGTGCCCATAGGCACTTGTTTTACAGCTGGTAGGTTCAGGGCTTTGCAGCCCAAGCAATACTTCAGCCAGAAAGCAGGTCAAAACTGGGGAGGAAGTTCACTTCCCAGTTTCCAGCTACCCCGAAGGAGGAGAAACTTACCCTCAAGCCAAGGAAGGAGGCAAATACAGCCCAGGCTCAGCCTGAAAAGCTCCATGGTCTGCCAGCACAGTGAGGGGGCAGAAGCCCTCAAAGCCTCTTGCCCACGAAGAGTGCCACGCAGCTCGCTTTTCCTCCTTCCTCTGTCATTCACAGCAAAAAACCTGCTGGGAAGAGAAAAACTCTTTTGTCTTAGCGCTGGAGACTTGGCAACTGGCTTATCAGCAAAGGATCAACTTGGAGATGCAGTCCCACTCAGCAGCTATCCCTTAGGAGAAATCATATGACGAGCCAGGATGGGGGGGGACACTGGACTGAGATGCTCGCAGCTGCCGAGCTCGGCTACTTAGCAGCCGCGGTTGCTCCCAGAAATGACAACCGAATGCTAAGCAGGCTGGCGGGCTGCCTTCGCCAGGGCTGGGAGCAGAGGAACATAAAGGGCTGGCCTGGCAAGAAAAGGCAAATTTTGGCAGGAGAGCCGAGGGGCATGGCATGTGTCTGCTGAAACCCTACTTTCAGCTGTGCTGTCACAGGGCCATTTTCTCTTCAGGGATAATTATTCCCACCGAGAGGAGTTTAAGCACCATTATAGGTCACAGTGGAGATAAAACCTTGCAAACTGGCTGCAGGGTCCTGGAGCCAGAGGGTGATGGAAGGAGGAGCTGAGGTCCTGGCCAGGGAGCAGGGTCCTGCTGCGGGTCTGCTCTGATGCCTGCCCTGAGGGTTGCTTGGGTCAAGTTTGGTTTTTCATGCATCAGTTTGGGTCCTGCACAGGGGGAAAACCACACATCCCTCCTTGAGGGACAGCAGCAAAGATTATCTGGTGAAACAGCATTAGGGAAACCAGAGTTACAATTTTTCTAGCAAGATGCTCCCATTCAGCCACGTCCTCTCTGCACTTGTCTGTCCCACCTGCTTGCAGAGGTCATTCTCACCCAGATATATCATCAACCCTTTTGCATAAAAACACATAAAAGTGATGGCTTCACTTTCACTTTCAGGGTCCAGTCCTAGATGGCACCAATGTCACATCCCCCAGCTCTGCCCATGAGTCCAGGAGTCACTTGGAGAGCTGGGAGCTGCTTCATTTAGTGGCCAAGCTGTCAAATTAAAACAGCACAGCGTCAGCAGCCATGCAAGGGCATGGGCTCAGGTCAGAGCCTTGCAAAGGTGGAGTTGCCTCTGTGCCCAGCCCTGGGATGATGGCTCCCAGCTCTCCCCCTCTTATAGCTTCTGGCCATTTCACACAAGGGAAACTGAGGCATGTAGAGGCTGTGATCTGCCAAAAGTCATGAATTCTGTCTCTGAGCTCCTGAATCCCAGATTTCTCCCAATCCACGGGATCACAGTTGCTTTTTAACACCCAGAAAGCCTTTCCCTGTATGTTCCAGAAAGATGTCCTCCTCCTTCCAGGCAGGGGGCTGTCAGGAGTCTTTGCTGCAGTGTTAGCATGGGAAGAACTGTGCAGGGTCAGGCTAAAGGTTTACCCCCAGGTCTGAATCCAGCAGGGACCCACAAAGGATGCCGAAGGAAAACTAAGAAAACTGTCAGCATGTCCCATGCTCTTTTCCTGCCATTTTCAGCTCAGGATTTCTCGATCCCAGTGTGTTTAGCAGATTTCCTACCTCTTTGTGATGGGCAGCTCAGATTTTGCTGTGGGCAAGCCCCTGTCACCTCCATGGGGGGAACAATCATGCCCTCATTCCCACCTCTTCCTTTCTTTCTGCAGATATTTAACCTTGCCAGGATCTTCCTTCTTATTCTGAGTCTCCTCTGTTCCTTTTGGGGCCTTTGAAACTGTGCAAAGCCTTTAGGATATCCAGGTGTTTTCTTGTCGAGTGTTTGATTCCAGCTTTTTGAAAGGAATGCTTCAAACAACCTCTCCCACCTGCTCTTAAGCCATGTTCACTTTCTTGCCCTAAGGAAAGGAAAGAAAGGAAGGAAAAGTCTTCAGCTTTTCTTCTAGAGGCCATGTGCTGCTACTCCTCTTCCAATGTGATGTCCTGAAGCATCTCCGCTCAGCTGTCCCCTGGGTCTGGTGCCATCACCTCTGGCTGGCGCCAAGGGTGACAAGGGGTGCCAGAGCACAGAACCTGGCTGCTCTCCTTGCTGCCCAGCGCCCTGCCCTGGGGCACCAGACCAGAGGTCTGCTCCATCTGGAGATCTGCTCCATCCAGAGATGCAACTTAATACCTTATCCAAAGGCAAACCCTTTTTTTCTGGCTTTGATGATCCCTTAATGAGATACAGGATGTTCAGGCTGCCACTGAATGCCCCACTAGCACCAGATTGAGGAGAGCCTAACCCAGAAACTGATGCCATATTTAAGCCCTGGAGGAAAGTGGTCAGTCTAAAAGTGATGTGTCAGCACAGACCGAAATGAACCCGTTGAACATCAGCCACTGAGATTTTTAGGGTTTCAGGACACCACTTTGGCTTTATTTCTTATACATCCGGGAAAGTATTTGCATATAAAATTGCTCTGTAGCCTTAGAGCTCATTCTTCGACAATACATTGGCTTGCTTGTGGCATGGCATATCCTCATGTGTAAGAATGCTTCAGTTTGTTTCCACAGTTTTTCCTGGGCTGCCCCTGTGAGAGAGCAAGCTACTTTCCAGCTGTGGTCTCTCCCACATGGAGCGGGATAATCCCATAATTTCTGGCTCTCAATCACGTAATTTCCATGTCAGTTAGTCCTTGCTGACCCGAGTCCCATGGAGCAGCCTTTTTTTGGCTCCAGCACTAGTTTGATGGGTGCATTGCTTTTTCTCATCCTTTTGCAGCTCATGGTGGATTTAATCAGAGTGAAGTGATCATCTAGTGAAACTTCATCACCTGATGGGGCCATGGTATTACCTACCACATCTTCGAACACAGGAATCACTCACCTTGCAAAGGCAGCCCTGTCTGGTGTGGGACAGGCGCTGCTTTCTGGCACACAGTAGCTGGGAGAGAAAGCAGAGGCAAATATTTTGCTAGCCTAAAACCTGTGGGATGCTCAGGAACAGCACAGCCATCCATTACACTTTCACCCCAGCCCTGGAGTCAGCAAGACTCTGTATGACACTAGGGACATCAGCAAGTGGCTTAAAATCTGAGCTCAATCCTGTACCCTCAGTGTCATCCCAAGAAAGGAATGGCAAAACTTGCACCGGGTCCTCAGGGTGAGGAGGGCTGGGGCTCTGGAGGGCTCTCCGTTTGTTCAGTATCTTAGGGATGAAATTTTCCTCTCTCCCTGGGTAACCTCCTTCGGGCAAGGTGCTCATTAGCACCTGCTCGTTAGCTTTCTTTTCAGCTGTCTGTCCTTTTGCAGGTTTTTGCATGTCGGTGGCTCATTCAAAGTGCTTGTGAAAAGATCAGCTTCAGCCATGCAGGGTAGTCTCTGAAAAAAAACAGGGAAGTCTCTCTTGCTTATGACCAGGCTGAGTTTTGGTGGTGAGACCCCTATCACATCCCTTTGGCTGCTGGCTGGCATTAATCATGATTTATTCCTCCGTCCTCATCTGCTTTGAAGATGGGCTTTCATTGCCCTGCTCAAAGCTGGATAAGTGCCAAGGCAAGCTGAGGGATCTGGCCATCGTGGGGTTGTCTCTGCAGTGAAACCTTTGATCACAGAGAAGCACTTGGCATCAAACGTTTAGGAAAATAACTACAGTAAAAATCCTGTATCTCCAAGAAGGGACATAGAATGAAAAAGCAATTTTCGCATATCAAAACTATCCCATGGCCAGGAAGTGGAGCTGGTTTGGGATAAAGCAGCATCTCCAGAGATCCCTGGGTTAGAAGCAGTACTCAGAGCCCTGCTGCCACGTGAGCAGCAGTCTGAGACTGTGGGGAACCCAGAGCAGATGCCCTCAGCCTACCTGAGAGCCCCATCGTCCACTGTGGGTTCATCAGTGTCACAAGATGTCCCACAGGGGCAGGTATGAGATAAATCGCCCAGGAGTCCTCACCCTGGCAGGCAGTTGGCTTAACCCATGCAGAGCCTGAATCATCCCTCAAGGACCTACCTGGAGCACTCGATGCTCATGGTAGGTCTCTGGCTCATTCTCACAAGAAAATAGCAACCAAGAGTGGTTCCCCTCCTAAGTGAAAGCCTTCAAGCTATTGAGCCTCTTTATCTCACTGCTATTGCAGCAGCTCCCAAGGGCTCCCTCTCCAAGCAGAGCCTCCAACTGAGCCTGCATCTAAGTGGGAGAAAGCCCAGCTCAGACCCAGATCCCTTCCTGGCTTATTCCTTCATCTGGCACAAGCCTAGCTCATTAACTTCATTCAGAGCAGCCTGAGATGAGACCACCCTTTTTTCCACCCTTTTGCTATATTTCCACTATCTGCTATCCTGCTCAGATGATTGCAGCTGCAGCACACGATGACCATTTTTCCCCTCGCCTGCACTGTGCTTGTGGCTCTCTGTTAGGTTTGCACCTTCATCATGGGAAGGCACCTCAAAAACTCTGTGGAGCTCCTCACAAGCACTGATCCTGATACAACAGGGTCTGACGGGCTCGGTGCTGCCCAGGGGATGCCTGATGACCGGTCACCCTACAGCCCTGGGACAAGCCTGGCAACACTCCCTGTGTTTCAGCCTAGGCCACTGGCTCAGCAGATGGAGCTCCTTCCTAAGGATGCGGGCAGAGCAGCTCTCAGAGTGCAGCAGGATGCTGTGGCCACTACTTGCAGCTTGGAGCAGCACATGGACACTGTGTGCAGGCTCAGGAGTCAGAGCGAGCCCTGAAATGGGGAAAAAGTTGATTCTGCAGGTTTTTTTCTGCTGGCTTGGGAAGGAGGGATTTGTTCATTTAAGCAGACAGGAGTGGGACTTTCCACTGCCTGCTCCTCTAACAATTAGGACTGAAAGACCTGTGCAGTAAACTCCACTTTATTCCCAGTAGTGAGGGACTGGGATCCTCTGGATAGGGAAAAACCCAGGTAATATTTCTGCTGGAGACATAAGCTGGATTTACATGGCTCCAGGGGGCTCATAGCACTGTCAGGCTTGCACGGGGTTACCAGCTTTGCAGCAGCACTTTGTACAGGCACAAGCCAGCAGAGTCTGTGCAGCTGCCTTCACACCAAGATGAGCTAAAAACCCTCCAGGCATCAGGAGCTGTGGGGAGCAGTGCAGAGACCCCCCAGATCAGCATGGCTGCCAGAAATAAGCCTGCTCAGAGCAGTTTGGTGGGTGTGAGCTGGTGCAGGCCTCTCCATGCCGTTGGTGTATGCCTGCAGGATACAGCCACAAACCTACCAGCAGGTTGCACTCTACTGCTGATATGGGGTTAATATGAACCAAACTGCTGTTTCAGCCCAAGGACCTGAGCAAGATCCCCACGGGTCAAGGGTTGAGGCAGTGAGGCCAGCCATCACTGTTGCCCTCACTGGAGCTATCAGGAATTGCTCAAAGGCCAGAGCTGGGGTGAGGGGTGCACACAGCGCCGTGGCTAATAAGCTCCCTGCTTCGGGACAAAAGTGAGCCCTTTTTCCAGGAGGAGCAGGATCCTACACCACTCCACAGGAGGGTATCTGGCTGTGTCCCTCCTTGGCCACCTCCTCGGGTTGCTCCACGTGCTCCTTAAGCACTGGGTGCTGCTGGCAGGGACATTGGTGCCCCTGCACCACATGGACTGCAAAGCATCCTTGGCAATGTCACCTCACCCTCTGCATCCATCCCCCAGCCACTTCCCCTTTGCATTAAGCCTTGTTGGCTTTGTGGCTAATCTGTGGCAGCTCATGCAATAACCTTGGGTGTCCCTTGCTCCCCCTCCTTGGCTGCAGCGGTAGCAGGTATCTTCTCTCGTGTCATCTATACACACATCAAAAATGGTGAGCAAATCTCCCCTGGGCGCCTTTTAGCAATAAATCCCCCATATGATGCCTGCATGTGCCAGGCTGTTATGGGAAATGAGAGCTGATGGGAACTGCTTTCTGCTTTGGGTTCATTTTCTGTTAAAAAGGTACCATTTGAAACAGCCTAAAAGGGCTCGGTAAATGATTAATGAGTTCTTGAAGAGTTTGACAGGGCAATAGTTTGTTTATGACCATGAATTATAGCTACCTATGGTGCTTTCTGCTAGAACATGTTGTATACTCTCCCTATGAGTGCTTGATATCAACTCCTAAGTGTTTGATAACCTGTTATAAAAGAAAACTTAATATAGAAGACTCTCCCTTTAAAGATGGAATGGTTTCCTGATGGGTTGTTTGATGAGCGATGCTCTCCGTGCACCAGCACGCAGGCAAATGCATTGGAAAGGCAAAAGTCTCAGAATTCAGGAATCACATAGCTGGGACCTGAACTGAGGCCTGACAAACTTGTGCCACATGTGCCAAGAGATCAGGGGGATTGCTGGGGATAAATTTGGACTGGAGGAAGGAGGCTCTGAGGGTGGATGCACAAAGGGGTTTGGGTGTGTAGTGGCCCTTCAAGCTGGCTAACACACATTTCATCACTTGAAACCCTTGCTTAGCTCCTGTTTAACTCTAGAGGGTCTAAAGTCCCAGCTCATTTTCTGCATGTCATGGTGCTGGATATGTCAATATTTAATCTGTGCATGCTAAGGGCTGCTGAGATCCTTGGGGTGAGGAATCCTGGCTCCTTTCGGTGGAACGCCTGGGGGGCTGATGGGACCAGACCCATACCAGATTAGCATCTGATAAAGCAGCCCAAATATAACACAACAGTGCCTGCATCCCTGGGGCATCTGGCTTTCGGGGTGCTATGGGAGCATTCAGCCCATCCTTGCTCGGAAGCAGTTGCACTTTGTGTGGGTTAATTAAGTACTGATCAGAGCAGAGTGGCTTTGCAAGGACTGGTTAAATATTCATGGGGAAGGGATGCTGTGATGCCATAACCCCATGGAAGGAGCAGGGAAGAGGCTGGATCTGGGCTCTGAGTCACCTACATGCATCCCTTGGCAGGACTACTTCTCATCACCCACAGGCAGCACTCAGGCTGCCGGCTAGGCCAGTGGATGTTTAATGCTTTCATGAGACATAAGCCTTGAAGGGCAGGAGTTAGCAGCTTCAGAGACTCCCTTACCCTGGTGGGATCTATCCCGAGAATCCCAATTTTATCCTGCTATGCCTCCAGATGTGTAAGCACCTGCTCTTCCAACTGACCACCTACATCTCATCTCCCCTCTGTGAGGGGCAGGGATGGGGTACCAACACAGCATCCCACCACATCACAGGAGGGAGAAAAACCCAAAAGGCCCTGGGGACAGGACAGCTGGCCAAGGAGCCCTGACTCACTTGTATACCATCTTTATACCACTGATCTTCTGCTCCTGGGGAAATTGAAGGATTTAAAGCAATTGTCTGGGAGAGAAATCACTGCATAGAAAGCTGGGAAACTTCCCACACATCCTTTAATCTTGTAGGGATTTTTGAGTCCTGATGTCACTGTGTTTTGGGTTTTTTTTTAATATGTTGTTTAATGTTAAAAAAAAAAGGGAGAAGTCCTGGAAAACTATTTCCCTCTCCCTTCCTCGTTTTTTCGCCCTGGAAAATGGTGGGCTCATCTTAAAAGTGAGTCCTGTCTCCAGGCTGGCCGGGAGGGCAAAAGGAGGAAGGAAAAAGAGGAGGAATGCTCTGAGGGCAGCAACCGAGGACTGACCCAGCACATAAAAACATCTTCAAAGTGAAAAGGTTGTTTTGCAAAAACACCAGGATTTGGCTGGAAACCACTCGAGTTGTGTCAGAAGCCAGGCTAGCACTGGAGAGGCTGCCAGGTCTGAGCACGCTGGGGCTGGCAGAGCGCCCCAAGTGCACGTGTAACCCAAACCTCTACCCCATACCGTTCCTGGTCCACAGGACCATCTTTTCAGGGTAGCAGTGACCTTCCTTCTGTCACCACCCACCCTGGCCAGTTCTTGCCCAGGAACACTTTTATCCACTCTGGCTCTTTTTTTTGGCAGCTTATTTGGGTGGTTGGGAGGCTGCTGCGATCGATCCCAAATGTGGTGACCTCTGGTATTTTTAATGGCTCCCTGGGCAGCTTATCATCTCTCTATACTTAGATACTGATGTCATGGAAGCACGGGTAAATACGTCCAGCATGTATTGCTGGGCATGGCTCAGATAAGCAAGCTGGCTCCTTTTCCTCCTCTCCGTACAGGCTGCTCCTGCAAATTTTCATCCTATCAGATCACATAGGCCAGGGAAGCTGGGAGCCCAGTTGTACAGAGTGCGTTGTCTTGAGCTGCCTGCCTCAGTTTCCCCTGCCTGTTGTTTTTTTGGCAGTGGATGCTTTCATATGCTGTGAGCTGCACTGCACTGGCTGGCTTGGTGATGCTCAATGCAGATGGGACTTGTGTTGTCTTGTGCATTTCTCAGCAAAATAGGGTTTTAATGTAGTCCTGGTCTTGCAACATCTTCAGTTTAATACCCCCACCCTCAAACTCTGTGCCTAAATATCTTCCACACTCATTGCACTGTAGCATCTCGCTTGGCATAAGCCTGGCAGTTACAGGAACTGAATTAGGATAAAAAAATGAAGATGCAGATGTAGGGAAACATTCTCTTTTTCCCCTGCTAGGGCAAGAGGGACTGTTCTGGGGTGATGGTTCCGGGACAGGCAGCAGGGCAGGCAGCTGGAGGGCTCAGCCCAGCCACACCAGGGCAGCATAGTGCTGACCACAAATTGTGTGCATCCCCACGTCCCCATGCAGCTCAGGGAAGGAGCAAAGTGCAGGGAGATAAAACATCACTTGCCAGCTGCATCCCCAGGGGGTGGTGGGGAAGAGCAGGGAGAGGCTGGACACTTCAGCGCAGCATTTCTCTGCCTGCATTTGATGCAGAGAAGTTGTGGACAGGCAGGGAAATCTAGCAGGGCATATAATTAATGTAAAAACCAGAACAGCTTGTGATGTTCAGTTTATAAGGTCAGGTACTAGCCCCTTTCCCTGGCCCCATTCTCCTCCAGGCTCTGGCCTGACTTTCATCCCTTCGCCCTTGCTCTGCAGGATGCAGCAAGGCTGCAGCCAAGAGAGGGTCACGGGAATCCTGGCACAGCCCCGTTCCAAAAAAACTCAGCCCAGCTGCTAGTGAACAGGCTGCTGCCACACAAAGCAAAGCAAGCCAGAGCTGCAGGGCCAGGGAGGCTGCCGGGCTGCAAACAGGCGAAGAGGATCTATGGTTGTTAGCAAGATTTAATTGGTTTTTAGGTGTTTATAACCTATGTTTCATGAAATAACACTGCAGTTGTGAGTGGCCAGGCCTTGGAAAGGAGGCTGTGAAAAACTTCATGCAGTATCTTGGATTTTCTGTCCACCAGTTGGAGAAAAAAATTCAGGAGTAAAGTTTCTAACCAGGTGCTGACGCTGCAAAGGAAGGATGGACAGTCTCATTACCCACCGTGTGGGAAAACATGGAAACGCTCGAAAGAGGGATAGTAAAGAAACATGTTTGCCTGAAAATGTCACACCGGTGAAGCAGAAGCCCTCCAAGGAGCTGAGGC
>VYZV01012835.1:184100-204807 GCA_013401275.1 Pandion haliaetus | reverse complement strand
CTTTTCTGATTCATAGAAATATTTTTATCTTGTCAAAGTCTGATGCTACACGTGTTAGAATTTCTGCTAACTTTTCAAAAGCTAATCTGAAGGCATTTCTACTGTTGGAAAATTTAGGGGGTGGTGGGGGAGTTATCCTAGACTANGCGTTCATGTGAGTGTGTATGTTTCACAATGAAGGTTTCTTTTCCATTATAGATGTTTGCACAGTTTGTCCCGTTCTGTACAGCAGCTCAGGACAAGTTTTCAGGATCATGCTGTATGGAAACCTTTAATGAAGTTAAGTAATGAAAAGTCAAGTCTCAACTACTGAAGTGTTCTGTTTCATTAAAGGAGGATATGGTGTCTGTCCAATTTGCATGCCTTTCTGTAGAATCATAACAGAAATTACCTAGAAATCAAAATTCCAGGACCTTCTCAGAGTCATAAATCAACAAAGGCCAAGCAGCAGCAAAGAGGACTGTGGTCCATGCTTGATTTTTGGTTGAGTTTTTGGTTTGGGTTGGGTTTTGAGTGATCAATGTGTGAGGCTAAGTTAACCCTAATATTTACATAGGGCACTATAAGGACTGTATGTCCTTTAATTTTGAGCTCAGACTAGATGGCACAGTTCAGACTTGGTCTATAAGCCTTACAAGAGAATTTAGATCTGCATTTTCTCCTGTAATTCTCTACCTTCTAGATCTCATTGCAGATTCTAAAACTGAAGCCAAAGAGCTCAGCAGGATCTTAAAAATGCAGATTTTAATATAATGCAATTATCCACAAGATTAAACGAGATCAAAGTGTGTAAGGTATATGTCATCTCTCATCCTGTAATGTGACTGTCATTAAGGGCAGATAAATAAACCAGTTTCTCAGTTTCAACATCTTTTAGACCTTCAAAATAGGGAACAGGCGAAGTCTGCTAGCAAGAAACCTGAAAGCTTGGGCAGTATTGACATCCGTGAGAATCACTGAGAGAATCACCTGAAGTGAGCATGACTCTATTCAGAAGTAAAATAGCCAGACCAGAGAAAGTGGTGTCGCCAAAAATGAGCTGATGAGCCTGATAATGAGACAGTTGTGAGGTGGCTGTTGAAAGCTTTACTCGAGTCTGGAAGGAAGTAAACGATCAGGAGGTCCTTCAGTTATTTCTGGTGATATTTCAATATAAGAAAGATGCCTGTTGGGCATACTACTCAGTGACATTTTATTCAGGCCTGGCTTTTTCTGTTCTGCTTGTGTTCCAATTCTCACAAGTTATGAACTTAAGAAAACTTGACTCACTAGTTATACTACACTCTCTGGCCATCTTGTTGGCTGCAGGCCAAGAAACTTTCTCAGCCTTTCATGTTGCTTGCATGAATTAGGCCCTAAAGTATGGGCCTAGTTTTTTCTAGTTTCATAGTAGAAATGATGGGGAAATTATTTTCTGGAAGTATACACAATACACTTATTAAAAGTTCAGCATTCATCCTTGGATTGGGTGTGTGAATTGTGGATACTAATCCATGGATGTCTAATTCATTAGTCTTATTGGGAGGTCAAGGGAGATTTTGTCATGCAGGTTTTGCGCTATCACTGTAGCATGATAATCCCATGATTCAGGACTCGTGGTCATCACCTGAAGGGGCTTGGAGGGAATGGTTTGAAAGTTTTAAGAGTTTGCAAAAGGCCAAACATGAAAACATCAAACCTTTATAAATGTAAAGCACAAAAATGTCAAGATTGCTTGAAGAAGCACAACTAGCGTAAAAGGAGAGCCATGTGAAGAAAACAAATGTAGGTGTCAGACTTGTATGTAAACGCAGCTGCTGGTAGTTGTTCATTTTGATTTTTATTAAATAAGCTGAAGTCAGAAACTTGTATGTTCATTCCAAAACATCAATAGTTATTATTAATAGAAAATAAAAGTAATATTAAATAAAGATAAATAATTTTCAGTCTTGATTAATAACAACTATGTAAGTCCTTTCTCTTTCCCCTAGCATGTAGAGATGTATAAGCCATGGAAGAATAATGTCTAAAACTATAGGACTTCCATATATGTACTTTAGTGTAAGCCACGGTAAATGCGGTTAATTGTTAATGTTTGCAATTTGCTTGCTGCTCTGAAACAAACGGTGGTACAGAACAATCCCTCCATGCCCCCTTTCTTTGCTGGAGGAGAAGTTGTATCCTCCATGCCTATTTCTTCACTGAGTTTTCTCAGAACATGCAAGGGAGATGCTCTGTTTAAGAACGGCATGTATTGGTCCTGCTGGAGATCCACGCACAGATAAGAGAGAGTATAACTTGTTCCAAGCTACTTGCTTTTCTGAAAGGATGGTCATGAGGAAATTTGCCATGTTGTGCTTTGCACGAAGTACAGGAGTGTTGAGTAGGTTCCTCCTGGAGCTTCCTCCGCTTTTCTGTAAACCATGACACAGAGCTGCACTGCAGGACACGGCCTGCTCTCTGTTGAGAGAATGGCTGCAGAGCTAAATTACAGCTGCTGGCACATGCATTCTTTGCAGAGCGGGGGTCTGTTCCCATTGTTTTCTTTCAAATTGGACCTTAAAGCTCTCAAATCTGGCTTCTTTAAAATTGCATTGCTCCAGCTTGTCATGTAATGTGTATCATCACATTGCGTTGAATGAGCACTGTCTGGCTCTGCACTGCTAGTATCAGAGCATCTCCTTAAGTATGGAATATCAAAGTGCAGCATAATTACAGGTATTCCATTTGAAAATGATCCTTTCCTTATCTTACTAGTTAATGGAGATTCCTCACTCTCCCCTTTGTGACTGCAGGTTTTACAAAATGCTCCAAATGAAATTCTCGTAGTAGCATCTTCCACGCTATGCAATCTTCTTCTGGAATTCTCTCCAAGCAAGGAGGTTAGTATTTATTCAAAAACAAGAAGAGGTAATAGTTAAAAGTTACATTATACAATGGTTCAGTAAGCATAAAGGTATCTTAATTGGTAGCCACTGCTTGTGAAGTGTTATAGAGCTGTAATGTCAGGCAGACTGTATGACTGATAGCTTGTGAATAGTAAAAAAAAACCAAACACAAAAACCCCCATCTGTTTACAGTGCTGTGACAGTTAAATATGGTTGAATAGCTAAATGTAGTCTCTAAAGAAAAGTAGATGGGAATTTTTTGAGTTTTTTACTTGTAAAACACTATTATCTAAAAAATTCATAAGCAAGAAGAAAACAAACTGATAATTGGCAATATGATCCATTGTCTTAGAGAATTACGGCTGTAATCTTGAATGCTAAGTTTTGTTATTATTGTTCTTGAATGAACAATACAGGATATCTGTTTGTGAGTTCTGCAATGTCTGTATTTATTTCTGTATTTCACATAGATCACACATACACATCAATACTTCATAGCAATGCAGCAATTCCCCAAGTCTTAAATATTTCTTAATTGCAGAAAACACTTGCAAGATTGTATGTGTGGGCTCCTACAAGGCACTTTGGATTACCTTGGTTTGATTGATCCTGGTAGTTCTACTCATGCCTGTGAGACAGAAAATAAACTGAAATAACACTAAGCACGGTTCACTGGCCCATGGGCTTTCTTATTCATACTGCAGG
Organism: Pandion haliaetus; assembly: GCA_013401275.1. Taxonomy (NCBI): domain Eukaryota; kingdom Metazoa; phylum Chordata; class Aves; order Accipitriformes; family Pandionidae; genus Pandion; species Pandion haliaetus. The sequence continues at coordinate 201,235 of VYZV01012835.1, read as the reverse complement.
TCATAGTCAGTGTAGTGTTTCCACTTCAAACTGGATTGAAATACTGAATTTTCTATTGGGACACATGGTTGATGTAAAAAACATCATTGCTGAAAGAAAATACTACTTACGCAAAATGAAGGACTGTTTAGAAATATTAGATTTGAAAGCATCTAAAAGCCATCTGATTTTTATTTGATATATCCCCCTTTTTTTTTCTACACAGTATTTTGAAAATTGTATGTAAACTATCAGTCACTTAAGTAAATAAACAAAGCTGAAGTGGATCTGAATTTTTACCCTGCAAAATTGCTGAGTCAAAACCAATTCTGGAATGTCTCCCACCTGCTGTGGCTGTGGAGAAGTCCCTAGGAGCCAACCAGCTACCGGGCCCATGGCAAAATCACTGGCAGCTTATTGCAGTACACAAGTGCCCGGGACCAGGTGAACTTTGACACAAACTGCAGCTGCCTCGTTCTGCGATGGTCTTGTTGCTATTCAGTGAGATGAGCCTGTTCCTACAAAGTGCAGCCTTTTCCACACATTCCTATTTTTCTGATGAATTCAGCTCTTAAGCAGGTTAAAAACCACACAACTTCCCAAAAACTCAGATGTGTTCAATTATTCACTGCTTTTGAAGCAGAAACTTCTGAAAGAAAGGAACACCTTACAAACTAGAGCAGCATAAGTCATTGGATGAATCCTTTTAGTGCATGAGCTCTTCAGGTCTTAGGTAAAACTAGTACTTCAAATTCAGTTCGGGTTGAAAGCAGTTGTTCCAAACTTAACTTTCATTACATTAATCAATTTGAAAGAAAAGGTGCATGTATTGATATTTTTCCTGTCACTTAAAGATGTGATACTACAAGGTTTTGCATTTCAGTCTGATCATCACGAACGGTCTCTGGTTTTCTGTATTATACTAAAGTTTTTTTGTTGTATTTGAGTTTGGTCTGATTAGAAAACACAATGATAAAACGTCAAGAAAGATATCATGTAGCTTTCATTGTTCTTAACCTCTTTTAAACAGTCACATATGTCCTACTTGATCCCCCAAAAGATGTGATTGCTCAAGGAAGACTGTTTTTGGAGAGCAGTCCCAAGCTAAAAGCTGTGGGGGGAAACCTATTTGCTTGTGTGAGTGTGGCAGATGTGTGTATAGTATCACAGCAGTATGTGCGTGTATATCTGTATATGTACATACATGTGTACACATACATGGATACACATGAGAATAAACCCAGCATGACCTGAGTTTTTTCATAAAAACCCACCTTTTAATGCTTATGAATATAGGGTATGGGTTGGCTGGCTGGTGCATGTGAGCGGAGTAGACAAGTTCTAAAATAAAGACTAAGATATAAGCAAGACTTCGTTTGTATTGTCTTTATATTTTCATATATGTCTAATTAGTCTAAGTAGTTTTTTAAAGATTTTTGTATTCCTCCCCCCTCTACATTTTAGCCTATTTTAGAGTCGGGAGCCATAGAACTTCTATGTAGTTTAACACAGAGTGAAAATCTTGCCTTGCGAGTGAACGGCATTTGGGCTTTAATGGTAAGTGGAGCACACTGATGAAATACTGCTTGTGATTTTGCTTCTTAAAAAGTTTGTGAATGTAAGTTAAAGAACTTGTCAGTTGTTGTTAAAAATAACGTAGCTGAAATCTGGCTTGTCTTTCCACCTAACTACAGAAGGAAAACAGTATCAGCCTGGAACACTTCATCAATTAGTCCATAAGATAAAATAAACTCTTCAGTTCTGATACCAGTTTGGTTGCCAAGATCATTCAGGGAAACAGTTAAGTAGTGTCAGTAGCATGCCAGGGGACAAATAAAAGCAGGTAATAACCAGGTCAGCTGTAAGACTGGAAATTTAATTCACTGTGTAGCAGTTCCTCATAAATTATAACCTTTGCAAGATTAATTTTAGAAAGGTTGTATGCTTGCAGGTAATAATCTACTAAAACAGTGAAAGCTCAAGTTTAAGGTAAAAAAATCAAGCAAAGAATTTCTGTCTCTTTCAGAATATGGCATTTCAAGCAGAACAGAAGATCAAATCAGACATCTTACGAGGTCTGAGTACAGAGCAGTTATTCCAGTTGCTTTCTGATTCCGATGTAAATGTTCTGATGAAAACTTTGGGACTGCTCAGGAATCTTCTATCTACTCGCCCAGTAAGTAGAGCTGCAAAGAGACCTTCTGAAAGCTGATCACACATGCAGACAAAGCAAATTAATTCTTAACCTTTTTTATAAGACAAGTTATTTTTCTGTTTAATGTTTGATATATTGCTAAAACTGAGGCCTTTGGATTTATCCAAGTGTCTGTAACCAAATGTACAAATCAGTATAAGAAAACATTTGAAAAAATTCTCTACATCCACTGAAACTTTGTAATTATTATCAAATACAGAGCTAGACAGTTACATTTAATGTTCAAATGCATTGCATTTAGCTTTCAGCAGAATTATTTTCCTAACAGTCTTTCTGTGAAATTTGTCCCAGAGCAACAATAAGAGGGTTGCACTGTTGAGTCAATGTGTGGAGAGGTACGTAGCTTAAGGATAAGTGTGTTTCTTCTTTCTTGACACCTGAAATATTTCTGTTCTTATCCGACTACATAGATAGTACTGACGTTTTGAATTTGACTGTGGGACTGTGCACTTACAAAATGCATACGTTCATTTTACACACTGAAATAAAATGGTTTGAAAATGTAAGCCCATGAATTGTTTTTGACAGGGAGAAAGATATTGGTGGAGGAAAAGAAAGGGGTAATCCCCTGTGAAGAACAGAGGGAAAACATGCAGCAAACATTTGGCAAGCCAACATTTTTGTGGGGGAAAAAAACCACGAAGCCTCTACTGTGCATTTATCACGTATTGTGTTTCTACCATAAAAAGGTCACTGCAAAAAATCTTCTGATGTTTGTACTCGTTGAGTCTCAATAAGCTTCATAGAAAATTAGCTCTGTCTTAATGTGAAAAGATATTTAATAACCAGTCATTCATTAAATTCACCCTGAGCTCTTGACAGCAGAGTCTCATTATCACTTAAGGTGTTCTTCATCTGAAACTACGTCCCAGCTTCACCTACTTTCTGTAGTATGTTTTAGAGCCAGAACCAACCATTCTCATTCTCTACCCAAAACTCACTCCAGAACAACTCATCCAGCAGCTTTCGAATGAAGTCTCGTTATTAGCAATTTTTAAGAAGTCCTACAAGAATCCCTAATGTCTTAAAAAATTGTAGTGTGCCATGTGCTGGTAATCTCTGGTGGCTGTTTGCTGTCACTCTTGTGTTTTGGTATCAGTTAATCCAGTAGATCTAGTTCCATCTTTTTCTGATACTCCTAATGATCAATTTTAATCTAGTATAGGTGTTTATAGTCTGTGATCAAATGATCTTTTACCTGTAAGTCTCTTGAGATGCTTTTCCTAGATGATAAGTAATGTATATGACTTATTTCTCTGAACCCTCTCAGACTTTTGAAATGTGGATATCGGACCTGGTCACAGTGTTCCAGTAAGAGTAGCAAATACCAGATAAGAAACCTCAGTTTTCTTACCCCTCTTTGATAGCCCCCTGTTACCAGAAGAGAAGTGGTTCTTTCTAACTGTAGCATCATGCTCAGAGCTTGGGTCCAGCAGGATTCAGTCTTCAGACTGGCCTCCATGCAACTGGGAAACCAGTGTCTTTTCTACAGGTTACGGTGAAATCAGAACCAAGGCCCATATCATGCTCTCTCAAACAAGACCAGGCTTCAAATGAAGAGGAATATTATGAAGTGTTTCTGCTGTGATAAGTTCTTGGTTTTGGGAGACCTCGCTAGGAGCTAGGGTCTTTGTACAATGTTGCTACTCTTTACTTAGAGTAATTCAAGTAGGAATGCCCCTTCTTTGTCTGGAAAGTTACGCTGATTGTATTTCGTCATTGCTTTGGCAGCACATAGACCATATAATGAGCACTCATGGGAAGCAAATCATGCAAGCAGTGACCCTCATTCTGGAAGGGGAGCACAATATAGAAGTCAAAGAGCAGGTATCCTTTTTTGTTTCATGTTGTCTTTGCAGAATAAAATTTAAGAAACAGCTAAGAATGCTTACTGTTCCTAACATGTCATTTTTGTTTGGGATTATGATGACTCGATATTTTAGAGATCTGTCAGATTAATAACTTTAGTACCTACAAGAGTGCTCTTCTTTCTACTGGATTATTACAAATGTGTTTGAATTGAATGCAGAATGGTTTTTTAAATGTAGGTTTGGTAAAGAGGAGGGCTCTGTACGTGAGAGCAGAAGAATTAAATCTAAAGCAATTGCATGGCAGAAAGGGGACAGTAGGAACAAGGGAAGAGAAAGAAGCCAGTGTTTCGCACTGGGGAAAGCGTCATGGTTATTTGCTCCTATAGCAGCCACGGGAGCAGTCAGTAATGAAGAATACCATCATCCCCTGCCTTGCTGGCAGTCGTACATGTTCTGCTGGAGATGTGGTAACTCAGCTGTTCTTGGGTGCCTGCAGGAACCAGCAGTTATTAGGGGAGGAGAGGCACTAGCAGGGAAAAGAGCGTGCTGGTGTAGCCCAGGAAATGGTGGGGAGGGACATGCCCTGACAGATTAAAACTTAAGAAAAGCAATGTGCAAGAGGAAAGAGAGAAGGAAAGAGGAAATGGCCAGGAGGGAGAAGCATCCCTGGCTTGCTGGCAGCATAAGGGAGACAGAGTACAGGGATACCTGCTACGGGGATGCTAAAGCAAAGGTAAGAGGATAGATGGGCATAATTTGTCTGATTAACTCTGACAGACAAGACAGTCAATTGGAGAACCTTGTTTCTTCCTCATACACGGCATATGGTGATGAAGAATGGGGGCAGTGAGAAGCGGTGGGAGATTCCAGAGGATTGCTTTGGCTTAGGATGTATATTGGTAGCAAACAGCATCGCAAATGAGTGTAAAAATACAGCTAAATCCAGACTGGTCTAAATCTCTGCTCAGTGAAGAATGGACTGAAGGCAAACAGGCCTTTTATGGCTATTTAAGCGCAAAATTAGCAAAAAAAAAACCCCAAAGACTCTTAATAGATAGCAAGAGTAGTGATACTATGGTTCTGAAACAGCTGAGGATTAACCAGGTGTGTCTTTCTAAATACTTCTTCCTGATAAAGCTCTAGTAACAGGAATGGCCTTCATTGCAATAGAAGGTTATTTACCTTGCCAAGCCTCTCAGAATTATTTTGGAGGAGAACCAGTGTACCTGAGTAATACTCTTGGAAAGGGCTAGTAGGCTAGGGTTGAATATAGCCTTTAGGGTTTGGGGCCTTTATACACAGAGCATTTTCTTTGTCCCTGTGGTGTGATCGGCAGCTTGCTTTTATTTCAGAATTCAGTCATACATGCAGTACTGCCTAACTGCACACAAGAGCCTGTACTTCTAGGACAGTGCTTATCTCTATCACTGACTGGCTCCTCAGTATGTAGTTAGCAGCTTGGAAGTAATAAACCTCTGCAACTGCTGACATGAATGCAGTGCAGCTTAGACAGAGGCATCATATAAGTGCTGATCATTCTCCAGTGCCCTCCTGTAGTCATCCTTGCATGTCCAGAAAAGATGGTTAAATTCTTCCACAGCTCTTTGGGAAAGAATTTGTAGAGCATCTCCTGGTGCCTCCTGGGAACCAGGAAAGCAGCCCGCGCAAGTCTTCATGCCATGTGCATGTAGTGCCAATGTGGGCCTAGATACTTCAAGGTTATTCTGTAGGATGGCTTCTCTAATTTGCAAGAAATAAGCAGATGAGTTAGTAGTTTGAGTTATCTCTGCAGGTAAGATGTGTGATTAGACTTGTTGAAAACAAATTATTGCTTTACTAGATCAGCAGATAAACCTCTGTCTTTCCTTTTCCTGGCCTGAAGAACTAGAGGGATATGTTTGGTGGGTTTTTGGTGTTTGGTTTTTTTTTTTTTTTCCCTACCCACTGATACAGAATCAACTGCTTCATTTTCCAGTGTATTTAATCTTTTCTATATGCTGCATATTTCCATGAGAGACGTAAAATTTTACTCATTGAAATGAATTAATGAATGTCACTTTTTATTTTAAAAAGGCAATGACTTGTTTTTTTGCCAGGGCTGTTCAGCCACAGCTATTAACTCTTTGGCATTGGCCCCAGATGTAAGCAAGCTGGAAACTCCAGATTAACGATATTAAAACTAATTAAAGAAATTGTTTGTCACAAGTTCAAAGCTGTCAGGGAAACTGTGTAAATCATGGGATGTGATCTGTGGCCAAATAACAGTTTTTCTCTCTTTCAGACATTATGTATACTTGCCAATATAGCAGATGGAACAACAGCAAAAGAACTCATTATGACCAATGATGACATTCTGCAGAAAATCAAATACTACATGGTATGGGGAATTTCTCTTAAAGGTTTTATGTTGGTCTTTTGCAGGAGTAAAAAGCGGGTACTTTAGCATTTTGTTGTGTAAAATATTCAGTATCATGCAGTTAACTTTCATATACCCAGTTATGTTTAATAAATCATGTAGTGCAGTTCTATATGGCAGAGGTGTACTGAGGATCTGATTAAAAGGAAAATCCAGTGGTTATTTCCTGTAAGAATGTTAGAATGACTTAAGCAATACCTGTAACAAAGCTGCATGAAAAACGTTTCATGATCTTGGAAAAGGCATATCTTGTAGACCTCAATAAATATTTGGAAGGAAGTGATTGAACGCTACTCAAGTGCCTTATGTTACGGCACTATTTTTGAGAGAAGGTGTAGATAAGAATTAGTCCCAACTTTTCTAGCTTATTTATTACAGGATGAATGCGAAAATATAAGTCTGAGAATTTCTGAATTTCTTCTTCTAAAATTGAGTACTATTTTTCTATATTTAGAGTCATTCAAATGCTAAACTTCAGCTTGCTGCCATGTTCTGTATATCTAATCTCATATGGAATGAAGAAGAAGGTAAGAAAGCCTCCTTATTAATACATATACAAGTTACTATCCTGATCAAAAGGCTAATTTTGCATAGTAATGAATACTTGCAGTACATAGCACAGTGGGGTCTGAAACATAAAGGGAGACATCATTACAGGTATAATATGGAATAAGTGAGAGTGATCAGGAGGACATGGAGGAAAGTGTAGAGAGCTCTTCTGGGGCAGGAAGGGGAGACACAGGAAGAGAGTCTCAATAAATAGGAGTTGATGAGAGTCACACAGTGGGAGATTTCCACCTGTAGCATTTCTGTAAAATCAGAAAACAATTGGAGAGAAAGAGAATCCTAGTAAGAGATCTTCCAAGTCTTAAGGAGGTTGTGGAAACTCACTGTTGGAGGGAACAGGCTCACTGGAGAGGAAAAATGGATTAGAAAGGGGATTTGCGGCAAAGAAATTTTCCCCAGCATGGACGGCTGGAGTGGATTGGGCAGTGAGACCCTGAAACCAGTCAAAGGACTTGTGCGTGGAACTGGAAGGAATGGGGAAGGTGTTCGGTAACAAGATTCATGGCCTAGAACAATGGAAGGTAACCAGAAGGGAGCTGAAGGATGCTGCTGGACAGAAAAATACCTGTGTTCGTGTTGAGGGGTAGAGAGGGCAGATGGAGGCAGCGGTGTGGATCTGGAAGAAATGGCAAGGGAAAGAGTGGTAGGAGGTGGTGTGCTTTGAGGAATGGTGGGGCTGGGAGGAGGACTTTCTTAGATGGATGATTTACAGACCCTCAAGTTGACCATGCTGCTCTTCAGCAAAGAAATCAGGGTCTCTGCTTGGTTTTGTCTTTTTTTTCCCTACTGTGTAACTTACTCCACATCTCTCAGATCGCAGAACTTCATTCAGTGTATGACACTTGGCTATGCTTCTGGTGGCTTTCTGCTCTTTATACTGGCATTATACAAGTGCTACAGGTCAGACTCAAAGACACACCTCCAGCTAAATGTTCTCTACATCCAAATCAGAGAGATGAGAAGAAACCAACTGAAGTCAACCTTCCTGCTTTAGGATAAAATATGTTCAGATTTTTGCCTTCAAAATTTTCTTTTCTTTAAACCTATGCACACGGAGTACAACAAAAGAAACTAGAGCTCCCTTGAGAAGTAGCCGCAACTGAGGGAGTTTTTCCATTGCTGTGTTCTAACTGAGCTGTGTTCCATACTATTCCTTTAAGCTGGTTTCTGCTACCGCTCCTTTCTTCTGTTCTGCAGCCATTTATTTTTGGTGGTATTCCCAACAATGTGATTTATTGTTGTAGGTTCACAAGAACGCCAAGATAAACTACGAGACATGGGAATAGTAGATATTCTACATAAATTGAGTCAGTCGTCGGATCCAAATCTGTGTGACAAGTGAGTATAAAGAAAAATCCAAAGAGAAGATTAGAGGGAAATCTTTGCTTTTTGCTAAAAAAGTATCTTTTTAAAAAATCTTTTTACTATAGAAAAATTCCCCAGAAAAACTGTATCATTGCACCGAGTTTTATGGTGTATAAGGAAATTGTGATGAACACTTACTTAAAGAGCAGGTTTTGTATTGCTCAGGAGTAACAAATTTTACTGAAGTTCTAAATAGTATAAAATAACTACAGATAAGATCATCTAAACTGGTGGAGGGTCCTCTCTGAAATCTCACTGATACACAAATACTATTGTAAACCTTGGACTACTAACAAAGTTCCAGAGGATTGGAACAATGGTAAATTACTACATAACACTATGAATTAAAAAGATAATACAGGTTCAGTACTGTTGTTAATCTCAATTAAATTCTTTTAGGCTAATTATGCTCAACAGTAACTTTTCACATACCTGTTCTGTTGCTCATATTATAGTATCTACACAGATTATCTAGCTTCTTCACAAACACATATAACCAGAATAGCTAAAGACAATTTCTATTTTTTTATGTTAACTTTTTTGCAATTATCCTACTTTGAGTTAATAGCAGCCCGTTATTTTTTTATGAACTGAAGGAGATAGTCTGATTTTTGGACGAGGTCATGCACAGACAACACAACTCAAAACTGTGCAGTGTTTTAAAATGCATTAAATTTGAGTTTCTTCTTTTTATGAAAGAGATTCCAGTGTTCTTGGACATCTTTGTAGTAAAGTTAGGACTTCTCTGCTTAAAATCTATGCCAAAGTATCAGTATCGAAGGTGATAATCGGGAACATACAGATATCAATAAGCAGGCTCACAGAAAATTACGGAAAAACTAAATAGGGTTTTCAAACAGTGAGAAATAGGAATAAAACTTACACCAGTAAAAATACTTTCTCATAAATAGGCCTTGCTTGTCAACTCTTAAGCCTTGGTTTTAAGAGAGAGGGAGCTGATTGTGCTTAGCGCTGTTGAAAGTCACTGTCCCTCCTCTTTCTTCTGGCCACTGGCTCCCACCTTTTACCGTATCCCAACTCTGCCCTCTTGATGTGCTGATACGACTTGTGAATGCAGCAGGAAACTTGGAAGGAAAAAATAAATACTCTTCCTCTGGGTTGCTGAGTCATGTCAGATCTTGGAAAAGTCCGTCAAGGTCATGATAGCGTGGTTGGGAGGTGCGGGGGACAAAGGAAGAGCAAAGCTCCTCACTTCAGGTGGTAGGAGACACTGAATTAGCTGAAGTGGTGATGAAACTGTAACCCTAGACTTTTGGGAGGTGTTTTTTTTTCTTAACAAAAATGTTGCACAGTGTTAATTACATAAATTCCAGTATTATGCTGGCTGTTGCTTCTTTTCTCTCTCTTACCTCATGGTATGGTTTTGGTAGGGCTGGTATTCCTGATGGGACTAACATGCTTCTAATATGTTCTGAGTTATGACACCTCTTTCATTTCTCTGCTCAAAGACCTGCTTTTCATGGTACATCTGTGTAACAGAAAAGTAATTGCTCTTCACAATTATTGCCCTTAAGTGTTTTTTTATAAAGTGTGTTGATAATAAGGCTCAATATACATCTTAAGCCCCACCATACTTGAAAGTTGCTCAGTTTATGCTAAGCATCTAATGTACTTGGTTAGATCATATTATTCTTAGATGCAAGGTAGGTTCTTAAATTGTTATAGCTGATGCAGAGCACTTCTGCACTATGGGCTAAATTCTTCCAAACTGAAAGAGCCAGCCATTTGGGTTCCTTTTACCTCATTCATCTGCCGTGTCTTGCTGGCACAATGCATAGTCTTGTACATAAAGCCGTTGATGATAAAGCCAAACCCTGGTAATTAACAGGTTGTTCCTTTATTGCAGGGCGAAGACAGCACTCCAGCAGTATCTTGCATGATCAAAGACTAATTGAATCTATGGACACCCCTCATGTCTACTTAAGGAATAGCAGGAGATATTCCTGACTCCTTATATTTGCACAAGTCACCTTGGGCTGCATTTTTCTCAGGTGCAGGGAGCTGCTTTGCAGAAACAGTTTAAATGATCAGGTCTCCAGTGCACTTGAGAATTTTCTTGAGGTAGTTTCTTTACTCAGAGGACTCTTGGGGGGTTGTTTTGGTTTTTTGTTTTTTTTTGTTTTTTTTTTCCTGAGCTACCTGGACTTTCGGATAGAACAATCAGTCATCATTTTCCTTTTGGGCCTACAATTTTCTGCTTTTGCTGCAGCCTGCGTGTGCGGATGTGTGTGGGTGTGCTAGAGTGTGTGCTTGGGTGAATGNGTTTTTTGGTGAATGTGTGTGCGTGTTATATCTCAATTTTTTTTTTTTTTTTTTTTTTTTTTTTTTTGTGAAAATCTTTTCTACAGGTTTTCAAGGGTTAACCATTGTTTGCTGTACGAATACTTCAATGAATTATATACAGTTTGAATGAAATGTTATTTAAAAAAAACCAAACAAACTGTTGTATCCCATAAAGTTTATTTTGAATTTTGAACAGATGAATGTTTTTAAGTAAAATATATGCATTTCTGAACTTCAGCTTAACTTACATTATACTTCCTTTTTAAAAAGAAAAATAGAGGGAGACAGTAGACCCCAAATTATAAGCAGTGCATTCTGTACTGACAAGGTCCAAGAGAGTTTTACTGCCATACAAGGTCACCTGGTACTGATGACATGCTCAAACCCGTGGAATGGGTCAACTGGATTGTTTTGGGTTTCTTTATGTTTTTAGAAGGAAAGCTCATACTTCAGAGTTAGCGTGACTTTTTTTCTGGAAAGGAACAGGTGGCTGCAATATCAGCAGGCATAAGCTATAGCTTTAGTAGCCAAGAACTTGCTCTGATGATTGCTGAAGGATTAGCTTATTTCACTGGTGATAAATATTTGCTGATCACTAATATCAATAGAGCGAACAGTATGTTGCAGAAGTTATGCTTTCAAGAGACCAGAAGGAGCTGGCAAGCAGTGATTAAGGGATTGCTTTTGTTTTGCATTCCTTACCTCCAGATACAGTTAAGTGACTTACAAATTATTTCCGTGAAAGATCAGCTGGGTGCATTAAGTTGGGAAAGGGATGGAAGAAATTGGGTTTGGTTGGGTTTTTTTTTTTTTTCTTTTTTAGCTCAGTGATGTTGCTACAGATTTTGTGTATATATGCAGATATACACACTTGCATGGATTTGGATACCTGGATAATAAGCAATGGGATTTTACTGCGTTCAGAAGCCTAGATTGTCCATAAGTTCCTGAAATTGTGCCTGTAAGTGTAGAGAAAAATATACGAGTACAAATGAAGACAACTGTGTAAGGTTGGGCTCCAATATGATACCCCAGTGGCTTCACAGTCAAATATGCATAGAAACAAATGAGGGCAGCAAGGAGCTCTCTTTCATGCAGTTCAGGGTTCTTGCTTTCTTCCCGTGTCTACTTTCTGATTTCAGTTTAGACCATAGTTTTAATAGTCAGAATCTCCAAACACTGTATTTACATAGCACTAACAGGCACACTAAAGATTGCAGCCGATGTCTTAAACCAAATCTTTCTTTTGTTACGTTGAACTTCAGGAAGGCTGCAGCAAGAAGAGAGGTCTGTAAATTTGCTAACCAATTTTGATAAGAATCTTTTATTTCTAATCAGAAGGTCAAATTGTGATAGCCTTACTTTTTTCCAGGGTAACTACTTGTGTCAGAAAATGTGACCACAGTTTGGCCTGGAATTTGAATGTGCTATGTATCAGATAATTGTTATCACTTGGTTGCAAAGGAGAATATATACATTTCATGTAACTTCTTCCACTCTTGAAAGACAAATAAAAGTGAGCACCTGACACTTTTTCCCCAGGCATTGCAGTAAGTGACTGGCAGTTTTTTAATGTCCTTCTGCAAATTTTTCATGATGGACTTTGGGGGCTGAACAAAAAGGAAAGTAAAAATATGTGAGAACTTGATAAATATCAGTACCTCAGAAGTGAAGTCTTCTTTATAAAATTCAATCAAATATATTTTTGCTTGTACTGAGAAAAAAGTTCTGAGGTATTGTAAATGCAAAACTGTACAGCATGCATCTGACTTCTAAATTTGCACTCCTGCTATGTACATTTAGGAGCTCAAGTTCTTACATATCTCTTCTCATCCTCCCCCAATTCACATTTCTAAAAGCAAATCTGAGTTTGATTCTATAAAATTTTGGTGCCTAAAGGTGTTCAGAAAAAAGGTGAGTAAGTATCTATGAACAAGTTTTGAGGTGGTTTCCTAAAATTCTACCAGAAAAAATAAAAACCAATGCTCAGACAATCTTGTTGCTGCATGAGAACAGTTGACATTTTCCGCAGGTATTGATAGGACAAACTGTTGGATGAGAACATTTTTACATTCAGTTAAGCTTTGTGAATAATTTTTGATGTTGCTATAGGTATGTACAAAAAGAAGAATACTGTAAATAAAAAGAACTTTACCAGAACATCTAGATTTTTCTCAGCTTCATGGAGAAATCTCAGCTTTCTGTGCCAGCTTCTCTACAGACTGACAGTTGCTAGCGTGAGATTCACAGTGGGAACAAAGTTGTTTGCTGGTCGGCCAGATCTTTACCAACTTTTATTTAGGTAGCAGCATCTTGTGAATTACAGGGTTGCTTGCAGAACCGAAGAAGTATAGCTTGTCTCGACATAGTACAAATCACCAGGATTTCTACTGTTCCTTGTGCCATTTCTCTTCTGAAAACCAGTCCTAATGAATTTTGATAAGTATGCCCACTCTTTATATCTGGGTCCAGTGATGGTAGTCCTCCTCTCCAAGGTTACATGTGTCAAAAAGTGAATAGTTCTGCACGGAGTTTGGCATGCTAGTTGAGAGACAAGTGCTACACTTGGTTGCTCCCCACCACCTCCAGTCCACGTTTGGAGTAGTCTCTCCCACACAGAAGATCAGTTGAGACTTCTAATTTGGCTGTTGTTCCAACCACAGATTTGCATTGTCATAGTGAAAGAAGCGAAGTGACCTGCTCAAAAACATCTTGTGCCAATATATTCTTAAGGCAAACATCTCATATTTTTAAAAATTTATTTTTACAGCCATTGCAGTAGATGCTGCACCTCTATGAGGCTGCCAACAGCATGCAGAAGAATAATTGAAGCGCTTGAGATTAGATTGTTGAAGACTAGAAAATGGGTTTAACAGGACTCTTTTTGGTAATCCTAATATGTAAGCGCATGATAGGTGTAAATGTGCAAAATTTCAGTGGGGGTTAAAATCACCAGGACTTTACTAGAGGCTTATTTCTACAAAAAGAGACAGTTGCTGGAGGCATCGAGGGGCGCAGTTTGCTCTGCTCAGCTGGTGCTGGAGGCAGGGGAGCCCCTGCAAGTCTCAGCCCTGCCATGTCCCCTGGAGGTATTGGACAGTGTCCCCTCAGGTTGCCAGGGCACTAGGTGAGTTGATGTGCCAAAAGCCCAAATCCTCAACCAGGAGGGGACCTTGAGAGCTGGAGGACCAGGCCACCAGACATCAAGTGCTGCGTGACAAGCAGCAGCACCGCTGAGGTCTGCCCCTGGAGCCCAGTGGTCTCAGGCATGGGAATGGACAGGGTGAGCAGCAGCCCTGTCCAAATGGGCATCACCCTGGGAGGGGGTGCTGGGCACAGGTGCTATGCACTGACTGCAAATAAGGACAAAAACCCCAGCCAACCTTCAAAAATGGAGCTGCATTTGGAGGGGGGCCAGCAGCTTATCCCCTGTGCTCAGTGCTGGGGAGGTCTCATCTGGATTCTTGTGCCTTGTTTTGGGCCCTTAGTTTGGGAGGGACAGGAGAAGACTGGAGCCAAGGAGTGTATGGTGGGCTGGGGGCACGGGGCCTGCAGGGGAGAGTTGGGCAGGTTTGGCAGGCAAAGAGGAGGCGGAGGGGCTCCAGCTGCTGCTGCTTGAAGAGGAATAACAGAGGAGATGGAGCTGAGCTTCCCGGCTGCAGCGGACGCTGAGAAAGGAGCGGGGCGGGCTAGGCTGCTGCTCTGCCCGGATGTTGCCAGGGCTGCCATAGCAGCGTTGGGGTGCTGCCAGCCACTGGCACAGGTACTGCCGGGCCCGGGCTGGGGCTGGTTTGCTTCTGCCACCCTCACGGGGCAAGGGAAGGACAGGCTGCTGTGTCTCTCAAAGTGAGCAGCAATTCAGGCCCTGCAGCAGCACCTCACCTGTATGAAAACGGTGCAAGCAGAGCCGTGCCTGGGCTTTGGGCGCTGCTGAGCTAATCCCGCTCCCTCCAACAGGGCAGGGATGCTGCTGGAGGCTCTGTGTCCTGGGTGGAGGAGCAAAGATGGGTAAAAAGCTTTCTCTGTGGTGCAGGTTGGCCAGTAGTTGGATTCACGTCATTAGAGGACGTCTGCAGTGCTTTGCGCTTGGGACCGCTGCTCAAAGGACCTTTGTTCCTGCAGAAGGATGGCTGCAAAGAAAAAGGAGGTAGTACTGCAGGTCAGTAGGAGCCAGGCTTTTAAAACATCTTTTTGAACTTGTAGTAAGTGCACAGGTTGAAGTTCATTCTTGGGGTATCTCAGCTTCTGCTGGCAAAACCGTACTGTGAGGTCCTTGTGGTGGAAAAACATTCCTGAAGGCAGGTAGGAAGCATGGGAAAACATGGCAAGTCAGATCTGTCCCCCAAAGTCAGTGCTATGGGGTGCAGAGGGAGGTTGCTACAGGGCTGCAGGTTTTGTTTCAGAGCTGTTACGAGCTCTGGGTTTGGTTGCTTTCATACATCAAAATGCATAATTGGAAGTAGGGAACTGGGGAAGGGGGGTGGTTCTCCTGAATGGCAAGAGTCGCTGAACATTTCTGACCGCTTCATGTATTTAGAAAGATCACTGTAAAGGTGGAAAAGTTAGGAGGTACAGGAAAAATTCAAAGGCTCAAAAACCTATTTCACAATGATGTGTAGAGGAGTATTCTCTATTTACACTGCACAAGTGACCTAATGATGCTTTATAACTACCTGCGTAGGGGAGAGAGAGGGTTTCTGAGAGCAGTTTAGTACACAAAAAGATTGAAAAAACCCGAAATAGGTTATGAAGATCCCCTCCAAATTTTGAAATAAGTTCAGTCTTCATGAGAGAGAAATGCTGAAGGAGATTATGGGGTCTATAACCTTGTTTATTCACTGTTAAAATTGGAAAGCATGGAGTGAAAATGTGAACATTTGTACAAGAGAAAGAGGATATCTTCATTAAGGTAAAAATGGTTTCTACTGCTGCTTGTCCAACTGTGTTCCTGTGCGGTGGGGAAAATTACATCAGCCAGGCTTTGCACCTTTGGCAACTAAGGGAAAGCTGGGTCTAGATCTGCAAAAATGTGATTGTTCATATCTGCAGATGAAAGCTGAACCTCATGTAGGACATGATGTGATGGCCTAGAAAAGTTCTGGTTCTATTAGAGAAAAGCCAAGCCCTAGCAGCCTCAGGGCATCCAAATTAGCAAAGCACTTTGAAGGGTGCTGGCATTACTTTCTGAGTCCATCAGCGGAACTCGCAGCTGAACTCATTATCACAAATTATTATCATAAATCAATTGAACTCATTAACATTCTGTGAAATGCTCCAAGGGTGGTCCTAGCACTAGTGATAACTAGAATAACTAAATTTCTTAATTCTGCAGGTGTTCTCTGAAAAAATTAGGCTTGAGATCATGTGCTAAACAGGAGAACAGACAGAGGTGTTTGAACAACTCCCCATTCACTGAGTGAGGTGGGGTCCTGGAGAAACTGTACTGTATGACCTCCAGTGACATCTCTGAAAATCTGTAAGAGGCCATTTAATTTGCACTAGAGTTTCCACTCTTGGAATTGTTGACTTTGCAATTTTAGTGGTCCTTTAATGCACTTCACTGTTAATTATTGTAAAATAGCTGGCCTTATTGCAACTCACTGTCTTCCAGCATAGACTAAACGTAGTTAGAATTAATGATACCAGTTGAGAAAGTTATTAGGAATCATCATTGTTCAGGATGAACAAAACCAGATCTTACATTTGTCAAGAGGCCTTTTTTTTTTTTTTTTTTTAAACTTACTGTGTTTTTCTAAGTACATACTGAGGGGCAAGTTCTGTAAGATGGGGAAGATGCTAAAGATAGTTTCCTTTCTAATAACAGTATTGGAAGTGTGGGATAATATAGTGTGTGGCACAATGTATGGAATTGTCTAGGGCATCCTTGACTGGGTAAGTTCCTGAGCAACCCAATCTAACACGGAGCTTTGAGCAGGGGATTAGACTAAGAACTCTACAGCTCCCTTTCAACCTAGATCTTTCTATGCTATGTCTTGGAAGTCTTTAGATGGCAACCACTAATTCAGGTAAGGACATGCTGGGCTCAGACCACCCTCTAGTGCCCAGACATTATGAAAGCTGTGTATTTACTAGTTTATTTTATTAAGACTGAAACATCTTAACAAAGTAGTATAGCTTGTGTGCAGGCAAGGTGAGAAACTGCTGCTGGAGAATCATCAGGCTTATAAAATGTGATGAGGGCTGGGTCTGAAATAGGTGTGAGGAAAGGAGGATGCGTGCTGGAGATGAGCATGTTGAAGCAGCACTCTGAATGCTGCAGGTCAGCTCAGACCACCACCTCACTGCTGCTTTTGAATCATAGAATCATTTAGGTTGGAAAAGACCTTTAAGATCATAGAGTCCAACCATCAACCGTGCCCACTAAACCATGTCATGAACTAAACCATGTCCTGAAGTGCCCTGTCTACATGCTTTTTGAATACCTCCAGGGATGGTGACTCCACCACTGCCCTGGGCA
>VYZV01012835.1:141715-172282 GCA_013401275.1 Pandion haliaetus | reverse complement strand
TTTTTTGTGGGAAATGAGTTAAAAACAAGTTTTATGCAGGCACATAAAACACACAGTGGTACATAGCAGGCTTTGCTAATAATGTCATGTCTGTTTCGTTCTGTGCATGTAAGCCCCAAGAATAGGAATGTAAACTGCATGAGTTACAAGTGCATGCAGAATTTACCTGCTGGTTTAGCTGTTGGTTAGGCAAAGTTCCAAACTTCTATTCTGCTCTAAAGCATTTGATTTATTTCTTATTTTCTTAGGAAGAAAAAACTCCCAGATTCTCTCTCACTCCATGGATCAGTTATACGGCTCTTGCTTCTGAAAGGAATTTCTGCCCAAATAGTGTCTGCAGCAGTAAGTGTCTTTTTCTCCTGGTCGAATCCATTAAGAAAAATTTGAACCTCTTGTGTTGTGGAGGGCTGTTTGTGTGATCTCCTCCCTCCCCCTACTATTAGTTCTGGATAATAATAACACGTTCAGCACAAAAACTACTAAGTAGTAAGCCCGAGCCAGTAGTGAATCAGGTATTAGCTGACATTGCAGCAGCAATATGGTAGGTCCTCTTTAACATTGATTTGTGTGGCTAGATGTCATTAAACCTGGTGGGAAATGTTAATATAAAATGATGGCAGTGCTATTGTTCTGATTGCTTGAAGGTGCTGGAAACAGGTTTGCTTAATGCCTGCAGCAGGCCCAGAACACACTCATTGTTCTGAGCTGAGTGAGGAGCGGGTTTGCACATTCCTGTGTCTGTGACTGTCCTTCAGGCACAGATGCAAGAGAGCTGGTCTGTAGATCGTACTGCCAGGGGAAAACTGAGTGTCCAGTATCAGAGCTAAGGTGGTGATTTATGAAGTGTATGATTTCTGAAGCATGCAAGGTAGGCTTGTTAGAATAGAAAATAAATGACTCATTTGTGAGCATTTTGTGATGGCTGTATGACTAGGGTCTCAATGTTAGTGTGCTGCTGCTGGCTGTCACTTTCGTTGATGGGGGTGTGGGTAGCTCACCTGAATAGGAAGCTAATAAGGTGTGCTTGAGAGGGAAGTAGTTTTGCAATTGATGTCTATGCCGTGTACATGGAGAAGATTGAAAACTGTTATTACGATCAGACCGTTTTGAGAAGAAAACAGTAACTTTCATAGGGAATTACAGGATATTCTGCTTCCTCTCCATTTCTGTGCACTTTCTTATCCCTTCTGGGTATTCCTAGCCAGTGGTTCCCTTGGCACTGTCTGCCCTGGTGGTACTGTTAAAATGCAACTTGTGTTGATTTTTCTGTGTGTTGTAGTTCTAATTATTAGAGACACGCACAGAGCTGGAAGTTCTGTCTCTCTTACTCATGGCTTCTGTCCTGTTTTTCTAGGACAAAGTGGATGCTGGCTTGCCTACTGCAATTGTAAGTACTCTAACAATTTTCAAGTACTATACAGTTAGTTTTCCTGCAAGTTTATTAAAGCAGTAATTTAAGACAGCTGATAAATGCATGTTCCTTCTTACCCTTACTAAGAATTTTCAAATATGGGGGGTGAGAGAAGCAGCATGAAAGATCTAGTTCCTAGGGGCAGAGTTCAATGTTTCTTGACTGCCCAGCTGCCCCTCTGCTGATCAAGTGCCAAGCTCTCCCCTTTTTCGTGTCATCACCAGGGCTTGTTAGTTGAGCACCTAACCTTTCCCCATAAGGTGAGTGTTCATCTGTTGAACACATGGAATTTCCCTAGCTATTTCTTCTTTGCCAGTTATTGCTTTGACTCCCAACAATTTTTTAAAGAAACTTAAACTGAAGTGCTCAAAGTGATGGGTTCAAAATCTCTACAGCTCTGATATAACTGGAATATGACTTTAAAATACAAAATTTCACTAAAAGCCTGTCTGAAAGATACTCCTGCTTAGCAATTTGCCTTAAACTTCCTGAAGTCAAGCATGCTAATTAAAGTACATCAGAATTGAAGCTGCCTATAGCTAAAGGAGAAGAGAAACATTTTAAGGAGGTGAAACACATCAAGTATTTGTTCTGCCCTTGTGAAATGAGATTTAATGTTTTACAAAGAAACTAAGGATATGCTTGGTTACTTTGACTGTAGTAGCAGCACTCCATAAGAAATTATACTTTTTGTTTAAAAAAGAAAAAGAAAAAAAAAAATGTAGTCATATCTAAGGCCAAAGGTTGCACAGCAAGATTGGAAGCGTGCTGTGACTGATGTGCACATAGGATGAAAACCTGTACTTATATACTCCAGACATTAAAGCACTTAATTTTTTCATCTGACTTACGCTTGCTAAGAAATAAAAAGTAGAACAACGTTAATATATGTACAGCATTATATGAGTGGTATTAAGTTTTATTTAATTTGGTGCAGGTTTGCAAGTGCAATAGAATCTTGGAGCTATGTGTAATTCCCCATGGAAGGAAATTGGAGTCTCTGGGCTTGCTGTGGACTGTCTCTTCAGGGGATCAGTGCTGCCCAGGGCTGTAGAACAGTTCAGATGTGGGTGTAGCAGATGAATGAGGAAAAACTCTCTCAGTATTCATACTGAGCTACCCCACACCAAAACAATGAGGCTTACTTTACAGAGAAGAATTTTTGCTGTGTTTTGCTCTGAGCATTTGAATTTCAAACAGCACAGGAAAAGGCAGCCATCTGAACTTGAGAAAATCTCTGTGATGGTCATTGAGGTGTAATACTTCTCTAGCTTTCATGTAGGAATTGCTGTCATTTATAAATTAGAAAATGGTTATATCTGTAACCTTTTAAATCTTCTCCTTTGGCAAACTTTGCATGAATATAGTGAGAGCTTAAGTGGTAGATTTGTGACTGACATTGTTTTACTTTGAATCTTTCTGCATGACTATTTCAGGCAGCATCAAATCTGATAGCAGTGGGGACTTCCCATGGGTTAGCACTGATATTTGGTAAGTTAAAAATAAAGTTTTGATTTTTTTGCATTTTAATGATCTTGAAAAGAAAAAAAAAACACAACCAAACAAACACAAGCAAAAAAACCCAGCCTGAATTAGAACTGCAGGGTGGGTTTCTTCTAATATATTCTGTTTGTACTAAATGTGGCTTTCTTTCAGTAAAGAAATAAAGCACAAATAATATTTTAGTTGTCCTTATTTGCATATTTCTGCTTTGTTGGGGATTGGCGCATTGATATGGGGAAATTTAGCTCTGTGGCAATTGTCTAAAGAGCCTTTTCTATGTTTAAATTACTCTGTTTTCATATGGAAGAAACAAGAACCAGTATACACCACCTCATACAGTATTAATCATCTTCTCCTCTCTGACATAACAGCTGCCAGCGTTAGGGAAATTAAAATGTATTCCTTGGAAAGTGGAACTTCTGACCCATGGCTACCTGCAGGCTTGCGTCATAGGTTTCTCCTCTCCTGAACTTCCCCTGCACCAGTCACGTCTGTGTCACTACGTTTTGTTATTCTTTCCTTTGTCTTATCACCAAACTTTCTTAAAAAAGTTTCTGACCCTGTGCCTCTGTCCAGCTTACCAGCTGGGCGAGAACAGCTCTTGAATTGCCCCCATACACATTGAGTTTTTCCAGCTTTTGTCTATGCAGCACCAAATTCTTAACAATTTTATAAATTTCATTGTCGTCTTTACTTTTCTCTCGAAGTTGGCTGAAATTATTCAAGAGACCAAAAGTTACAGGGGACAGGGTACAACAGAAGGATGGGAAAGACTGTGACAGTGTAAGACTCGCCTTCCTGGGTATTTAGACATTAAACTATTTGATGCCATTTGCTTAGTCCAGTATTGAAACAATTACAGGATGTGCTTAACCTGAATATAAGTAACTTCTTACCTGCTACAGTCAACATATGATCTGACTGAGTTTTTGGTAGTAGATCTTTGTGGTTTTTCTAAAATTTTTCTAGTATGTGGACATCTCCACTATCGCTACTGTGGAACACATTTTTACTCTGATTATTACTCCCCTTTATTCTGCACTTGTGAGATCACATCTGAAGTACTGTGTCCAGTTTTGGGCTGCTCAGTACAAGACAGACATTGATGTATCGCACCGAGCCCAGTGGAGGGGGGTCACCAAAATGATTACAGGGCTGAAGCACATGCTGCATGAGGAGAAGCTGAGAGAATTGGATTTCTTCTGCATGGAGAGAAGGTGGCTAAGGGGACATCATGTTGCTATCTTCTGCTGCCTAACGGAAAGGTACAGAGGAGAGACTCAGACCCTTCTCAAAGGTCCATGGTGTTAGATAAGAGGCAGTGGACCCAAGTTGCAACATGGGAAAGTCTGATTAAATTTTTCACCGTAAGGGTGCTGAAGCATTAGATAAGGGTTGAGAGAGGTTGTGGAATCTCCTTCCTTGGGGATATTCAAAACTCAGCAAGGCCCTGAGCAAGCTGATCTTGACTTGGCTTGGAGCAGCAGGACTGGGCCAGAGACCTCCACAGTTCCCTTGCAACCGAAGTTATTCTATGAGTCTGTGCTGTAATTTAAAGGTGATGAGGAATGAAAGTATGTCATCCAACTTTGTTTCAGATATGGGCACAAACGCTTCCTGGACACTTCCGTTCTCTGCTAAATTCATTCAATTCTGTAACTAAAACTTGGGCGTTGACCTCAGTGCTCTCAGATCTATCTGCAGGAAGAGAGAAATCCTCACAGGGTATGGCTGTATAAGGTGGTCTTGTGTGCAAAGAGAGAGGATGAGTGTTCTGGCTTGGTTTTATTCTGTAATTTAAACCAGCAGTTTATGTCTGTAGGCCGATCAATTTCTGTACTTTTTTTATGAAAACATTTTTCTACTAGCTGTGTTAATTAGGGTGAGATTTACTCCCTGAAGCTTTGTGAGCTGTGTGCATGGTTTATACTGTACAATGGAAACCACCTTTTTTTGCCTGCAGAAATGTAGGTCCATTTTCTGGTTGAATGTTGCTGATGTTCAAATTTGTCCAAAGATTTTTTTGTCAATAGCAAATTTTTTGATCCTTTATCTTTTCTTTCATATATTTGACTTTAGCTATTTCATTTGTCTCTTCTCATAATTCTCTTGGCTTGTCTGCTTTGTCCTTTTTAAGGAAGACTTGGGTAGCTTTCATTCTGCTTTTTTGAATGCTTCTGTTGGGTCATCACAGGACAGTTCTTGGATTGCACATCTTATCTTTGGAAAACTATTTTTCTTACAGATTAGAGTTGGATTAGGTGCCAACTCTGACATCCTGTAAGTGTTGCAGAAGTGTTGGTAGGAAGGGATGTCTGGAGGTCTGTAGTCACCCCCTATTTGGTGCAGGACTGTCACCAATAACTGGGTCGGGGCAGCCCTGGCTTTGTCTAGCCAAGTCTTGAAAAACACTTACGGATGGAAAATACTGCCCAACAGGCAAACATGCATGCAGACACTCCTCTGGTAACCTGCTCCAGGGCCACATAATCTTGCAGGGGAAAAATATTCCTAACAACCCATTTAAACCTCTCAATCTGCCATTTCTGGTATTTGCCGTTTGTTACATGATCTGACATTACAGAGAAGAGTTTGGTGCTCTCATTTTTTACCTATCTTTCAGGTAGTTTATCTTGTAATTGATGCTTTGTTACCACATTTGGATAATGGCAGTTTTTTCTGCCTTAGGAATATGACCCTTAGCTTGTTTCTAGTGCTGTGCTTGCTNTTTTAATATAAATGAGGGCCATCCTTTTGCCAAATTCTTTCTGAAACGTTTGGAGTTGTGAGCCTTGTGCAAATGAACAATTACGCTGTGTTCCATGACTTTTCTTGAGGATTGCTAGCTGGAGTGGAAAAGTGCTTTCCCAGCAAGCCTGGAACAATAAATAAATAATCTTTAGTTTTTTTTTCCTCCATCTTTCTAGAAGAGCTAAGAGTTGTTTACGCTACTCAAAAATTAGCCCTTAAACAGAACTCACTGAAATGTGCTATTTTTCATGGAGACTTTATGTTCTGGACAGAAAATTTCTACATGGCTGAACTTTGTTTTGATTAATGTTGAACCATTAATTTTCTGTTGGCTGTAAAACTTATTTAGTGTCCTGAGTCTTTGCTGAGGTGTGGGGGTAGCATGATATCTTGAGAAAACAGGTAGTGTGAGTACCTAACGATACCGTTAAAACTAGATTTTGGGAACCGTTGTCCTTGTTTGGTTTTGGTTTTGGTTTTTTTTAAGTTAATAGGGAGTTGATTGGCTGGCTGGTGGTAACTGTTGAAAATAGTTTTACCAGTTATGTCACTGGGACCTTCCAGTTTTATTTCCTCTCAGATTTTTTTTTTTGCCTTCAATACAACAAAGTCCAAATTTATAAACTCATTTTTCTTCAGTGATTCCATACGCCTTTTATACTGCTTGATTTTAAAACACTAGCTGTCACAGCATGCTCTCAGTTACTTGAATAAATCTAAAGGGGAAATGTTAACAAAAGGAAACGCTGTCAACAAAATCTGAAGGTTCTCTCTGTCTTCGAAGATTAACACATGTATGCTGTTCGTTACCTCACTCCTTTCTTTTATATTGATTTCTGGCTTTTTCTTTCCTCTTTTGGCCCTTTCTTTGTGGACTGAAAAGGAAAAGGTACAGTAACACTGCACTGTGCGCATACCCTGCATGAACAACTTCCTTCTTGCCAGGTTTGCATGTTGTCTGTGCCAGAATTTAGGATGCCAGATAAGCAGCAAGTAAGGCAGTACAGTAATCAGTCAGTGGATAATACTGCTGGCCAGTCAGGGAATTGGTTATTGAATGCATGTGCATTGCACACTTCCAAATTCTCCAGGCAACAACAGCAGAGGAACAGGTAGGTATGCTGTTTATAATGTTTCAGGGCAGCAGGTCCATAGCTGTTTGTAAAGGCACTATTTCGGGGCAGGGCAAAAGCTCTCCCGTGAGATCACCATCCATCTCTTTCTGCCTGAGAGCTGTCAAGTGGGATTACTATGGAGGAGGAACCCAATTCGAAGAGCCACAAGCCAGAAACTCTGTGAAACCCATGCAAGCAGACAGCAATTTCTGAAAGCCTTGCTTGTGTACCAGTTACACAGCTGAGGAGAGAGCAGTGGGTTTCTGATGTGGAAGACACAGGTGGTCTGAATTAACCCCTGCTCCGAGTAAGCTGAGGGCAGGGGGTGGGGAGGAATGTTCAGCATGCCCTTGCTTAGGGAACAGCTAGTGTGTTACTGGGGGAGATGGTATCTGCAGCCTGTCCCGTTAGCTCACAATCTATTGTCCTCCTGATCCCCAGGCCCAGGAGGGATATACCTCCTGGGAGAGTAGTTACTGGTACTGTGCCTAATAAAGGTGGGAGGAAAAGACCTATTTGTAAAATTTGTAATATTTGAGTAATTCTGCAGGAAATAAAGCAGGCCTTTCAAGCTCAGGGAAGTCAGGGCTTAAGGAAAAGATCTTGATGAAAACCTGGTGATCTGAGAAGTAATAACTTCTGGAGTGCTATGCTTATTCCTTTGTTCTGGAAAGTGACATTTCATATTCACAAATTTGTTTTTATCCTTTACTTGTAGAGCTGTATCAAAGTGCCACCTTGTTTTGACTTCAGACTTTGAGAGCAACACAAATAATTACTGCCAGAAATTTTTCAGATGAAGAATTGCTTTATGTAAATTGCAATAAAAATTTTTTTTTTTTACAATTGATAGCAACCTTTGTTTCAAGCATTGGGAAAGCTTTTTATGCTTAATCTTAAAGGTGCCTTAATTCAAAGCTGATAATATTAGTCTGGAAAATCATCAGATCAGCTTTTATAACTTTTTGCTTTTATCCATTTTTATTACTCTACCAGTTTATTAATAGGAGCTCATTGATTCAGGCACTTTGCTTTGGAAGCAGTTTCATCCATCTTATTTGTAGCTAGTTCTTAAAAAAAAAAAATCTTATCTAATGGCTCCTCCTTGTGTGTCATCTTTTGACTGGCTGGAAACAAGAACAAGTACTGGCATGGGTTTCTCTGAGGTTAGCTTTCTCAACTCTGAAAGTGCATCTCTGGCAAACAATGGGCGCTTCCTTCTTAGGAAGGAATAACTTCATACAAAGCATTTAATTTTGGGGTGGAGTGGGAGTCTTGTTTATTTTTAATTGACATTGTGGGTGAGGGAAGAAGAAAATGGATTTGAAAGTTCATGGGGGTATACGTATAAAGATGTAAACCTGGATTGAAAGTAGTAGTGATTCTGAAGCTGCTGCCCTTTTCAGAGAAAGCTGTGAAAGAGTCTCCTTTTTCATGCCTTACAAGAAACAGTTTATTGATTGACTTACTGATAGGTTTAATCTGAAGTGGAAGGAACACAATGCAATTCACCTTTAATAGCAAGAGCTGCAGTATTCACCTTATTTTTAAACATATTTCTATGGTTAGCTGATGCTCTTTTTGTAAATGAACTGTGTTTCCAGACCTCTGGAACAGGAATTATTTCTGTGGTACTTGAAGGACACCATTTGGAGGATACCTCTTGGGAAACTTGTTTTCCAACTGTAGGTCTGTGTTCTCTGAGCTTCCATGGAAATCTTCTATGATTTTTCTTCTTTTTCTTTGACCTGTTCTGATCTATGCCATGTACAGCCTTGTCACAGTGATGTCAAGGTGTTTGCTAGTAGAATGGCAAAGGAAGATTTTTATTTCCATCCCATCGCTTCTGTTTTAATCTTGTCCTAATAAGGAGAGTTGTGTGCAGAGCAATGGCCTTAGTTTTGAAGCATTTCCACTGCCTTGTGCTTGGTAATAGAGGTGGTGGCTGAAAAAGCCTGCCTGGCCCCTGGAGCAGGTGGTGTTGTGGATTGCTGTGGCTCTGTGGCTTCAGACTGAACTTCAGGAAGGCTCTGCTTTGTGCTTGAGTGGCAGGTGCAATGAATTGCATGTTGCTTTTTCTAATTTCTCGCTATAGTGACACTTAAGTAGTTTTGATTCCATGTTCTTCTTATATATTGAGTGATGGCAGCCATTCACAGTGTAATCACTTGAATTGTATACATCCTTTGTTTAGTTAAACATGAGTGTTAAGGCTTACAAAATTTAGATATCTATTTACACAGTAGCTTGTGTGACTGTCAGAGCTTTCAGAGCTGCTTCTGTACATGTAGGTTCCACCAGTTTGAACCCTCACATTCTCCTTGGCTTTCAGAGGATTTTATCTTGAACAATGTCACGTTCATTTGGAAGGCTAATGAAAACTAGTGTTTTATGCAGTTTCTGATTATTTCACTGTGAAAAGTGACTTTCATCTACCTGTACTTTAACTGAATATCTCTTACAGTAGAAGCAGTATCTTTATGAAATGTTTTTAAGTGTAAACAAGCAAATGTCAGTTCTTATTTGAAAATGCAACTCCCTTGTTCTGTGCTTGGCATAAGCCAGACTGCAGAGGAAGAAAGTGGAGGTGCTTCTTTCTTCATGCAGCATCAGGTGTTGTGCTAGCAGGCACAGTAGAGCAGAAGTACATGAAGAACAGGTAGCCTTTTCCAGAACTGCCTGGGCTGCTTGTCACCTGATGAACAGATGATGATTTTCATTGATATGGTCAACTGAAGGCACCTTCCTCTTTTCCCGCCACAAATTTCAAGAGTGGAGTTCTTCAACATTCACAAGAATCCTGATGTCTCTGAGCATCCATAACATATGGTGTCCTCTTGACCACTACTGTCGTCATGTTTTAGATCAAAACTGACAGTTTTCTATAATACCTGAGCCTTCCTTGTGCATTTGCAAGACAGAGCATGGCCTTTCTGTCCCTCTCAGGCCCTGTCTCATTTGGCATGAGGAACAAGTGGTGTTTGTAACACCCTCGCTATCCCTACCTCTCTGCTACCACTATCCAGACTTTGCAGGAAAAGGAACTTTTTACTTTCTTTTGGGCCACTACAGCAGACGAGTTTATCAAGGTAGGTGCAGGAAAACAAGGAATAGAGTGGAAAAAATATTTGAATTTGGCCCTAGCCTTTCTTCTCGCCCTAAACAGTGCTTTAGAGTAGTCCATGAGTTCAGGTACTCTTCTTGCTAATGTTTATTTTGGTCCTCCCACTAATGCCTCTTAATACTGGTAGAATTTGAAAGGTTACTCCTGCCATGTGTGTGCTCAGCCATCAATCTGTCTGTGCAGACTGATGAATACATTGCTTTGTATTGGGGAAGAAATGAGAGATACATCCATGCTCTGTTTCACACCTAGCACATCGCTAGCGGTGCTGCAACTTGGAGACATGTGTCCTGTGCCTTGGACAGTTCTGGGAGTTTTCTGGTGCTCTGCTGCTGTCTGTTCCCCTGGATCCTGTCCTTTCCCTTCCTTGCTCAAGGTGAAATCCTGCACACAGTGTTGTTGTGGTGCTTCTGATGTATTTCAAATCTCTAGTCTTCATTCCAACAGTCCTCACGAAGCATCGTAGCTTCCTTCCCCACTCAAAAGCAGGACAAAAATGGAGAGATGTGGAAAAAGCAGATCCAGAACACTTGTTCTCTTAGCTTTTAAGAGCAAGGCACCAAAGACAGGCAGAGGGTTATCATTCATAACGCCTGAAGTGCAACATCTTACAAAGCAATTTTTAGTCTCTCGTGGTGGAAGCATAGAAGACCTTAGCACAAACACAGGTGCCTGTGCTTTGTTGTCTGCAGGAGGCACGCAGGGCATGGCCATGCAGCAGTCCAGTCCCCTAGGAGGCTGGGCAGGCATTAGCACCTTCTTTGCAGTAGCCTGTGTCTCAGGAAAGGAAGTCCTGTCACAGTGTGGTGATCATTACTGTTTCCTTATAAAGTAAGAGCTATGTGCAGCTGGGGGACACAAGTTCATTTTCCTTCCAGCTTCTGACCTTTATCAACAAAACCAAACAATAAAAGTTATGTAAAATTACACTTACCAAAAGCCTGTGTGTGGAATTGTAGTTGATGTTCAAATCGGCATACAGAAGTATAGGGTTCAGAAGATAGAATTAGTTTTCTGTCATCTTCCTTGCTACAACTTAAGCACCATTGCAGAATAGTAAAAGGAAAGCTAGATATTGATTTTTCTAGTAGTTTCTTCATCAGTTTGTAATACCTTTGCATTTCCATATTCCCTGTGCCTGTTTTGTACTTTTAAAAATAATCTTTGTATTTACTTGCAAGACGGTGTCCCACTATGTCTGTACTAACATGTGCTCGTCTTGTAAACTCTTTTTTTAAGAACTTAACTGTAAGTCTGTGAATTGTTAATGTACCCCAAGTGAATTGTATATGTAAATAACTGCATGATGATAATTTTAATCATTGTTCTTTTTTCTCTTTAATTTCTTACTAATTGTTCTGCTCTAGATCAAAACCAGGCTCTTCGGCTGTGTCTGGGCAGCACTGCTGTTGGGGCCCAGTATGGGGCTATCTCTGCTCTCAGTATCAACAACGACTGTTCAAGGCTCCTGTGTGGCTTTGCGAAAGGACAGGTAATTCCTATAGGATGAGACGGTCCAGTGCTCTGTTCTTCTGCAGACGGTTACTGAGAGACTATCTAGAGGTGTCAATAGCTCCAAGCCAAGCACACTCAATATGTAGCTGTTTGTTAGCTGGTTTTGTGCTGAGAAGCAGTATGCATAGCTTAATCTGCCCCAGGC
This sequence comes from Pandion haliaetus, assembly GCA_013401275.1. Taxonomy (NCBI): domain Eukaryota; kingdom Metazoa; phylum Chordata; class Aves; order Accipitriformes; family Pandionidae; genus Pandion; species Pandion haliaetus. The sequence continues at coordinate 160,718 of VYZV01012835.1, read as the reverse complement.
TTTTTTGGCCAGCCAGTTCCTGCATCCAGTGAGCTAACTCAGATTGTTTGGGGTAGGTTTCTGCGGAGAAAATGGATAATGCAGAATATAGTGAAGGATTCAATTAATCATGGCTCATTGTGACATAAGTCCTGCTCCTGATAAACTGAAATGTGCGATGGTGCACCAGGACAACCAGCTGAGTCTTTCTAGGTCACTTTGTGAGACCTATGCTCTGTAATTAAAGCTAGTTTTTACTGTGGTGGTGACTAGAAATTCCTGACACTCATATCTAGCCTCAAGGTTCATTTTTACTAATACTTTACTTCTGTGGTATGACAGAAGCAGCATAGCTTTTGAATGCGGGGGAAAAAAGGTTTGAGTCTGCTGTTGCAGTTTTATGCCCTTCTCTGACCCTAAAGAGACAAAGCAATTCCTGAAGTTGTAAGACTAAAACTAAACCAAAACGGATAGAAGTTAACTTGGTAAAATTTAGAGGTCCGTGGAATACAAAGGCGGCTGCTTTGTTTTTCTTTTTAGTTTCATTTTCCTTTGCTCCTTTGGCTTTCACCTTCGTTCTAGATAAAATCCAGTCCAGTGCCTATGACAGCTAAATGACAGACTGCTCCAGACCATGTGGAAATACAGATTTGATCCATGCAGAGCAGTGGTCAGTTTTAAATGATACTCAGATAAAATATTTTGGAGCAGCAGTTCTGAAACATCTGGTCTACAAAGCTTTGATAGATGATTTATGGAACCATGTAAAATAATATTTCCAATAAAAAGTTTGATTCAAATTGTAATCTTTGCTTTTCTGTGCTAAATATTTCTCAGTTATGCAGTAAGTAGTTTGGGACTTCCTGCTTCTTAGTTGAAAAATCGCTTGAATTTAATATCCAAGCACAAGACAAGCTGTATTTTTCCACCTGACCTGTCATGCTGAGCAAATGCAGGAGAGGAGTGACAAGGTTCATGGTAGCCTTGGAGATGCTTGAGTTTTGCTAATGGGTGTTAGCAGAGATTATTCAACTGTTCACTGATTCTGTGAGAGACAAATGCATTGAACCACTTTGAACAGTGTTGTGTAATAGCAAAGTTATCTTACACTCTTTAATTGTGTTATCAGGCAGATAGCTGTGAGGTGAGTGAGTTCGGGCAGGTGGTGAGAGCTTGCCAAAAGGACATGATTCAGTTGTGAAGATAACTCTAATGTTGTCAACGAGAGTATAAGCAGATAAGTAAACTGCTTGTAAAAAGTGGGTGGGAACAGGTTTCAGATCACTTTTCTTTGATATGAAAACCTTACTAACTCAGGATGATATTGGGAATGTAGAAATTTATTGATGTACTAACGCGCAAGGCGGTGGAGAGAACCCTTTGGCATGTGTACTGAGAATAATCTGCTTGCAGATCACAATGTGGGATCTGGCCAGTGGGAAGCTGCTACGATCAATAACAGATGCCCACCCACCAGGAACAGCCATTTTGCATATCAAGGTAACAAACACTATATGTACTCCTTGTATACTACTATTTTTTTTCTTCCATTAAAACATACTTTTGTTCAGTCAGAGGTGTTGACTTTCCTTGTGTAGTACTTTTAGATTTACAGATGAGAGAATCTGCCTAGGAGCTATGTGGCGATAGTATCTAGAGCTGAGAAAAATGAGCAGAAATGCTATTTAAAAAAGAAACCGAGTATTTTGAGAGCTGAAATAATAGTATTGGCTGTGAGTTGTACTATAACAAACAACAGTTGTTGTCTGTTATAACTCCTCTCTCTGGTGCCAAAATCTATGAAGAATTAATTGCTAGAATACATTTTTCTAAGACTTGCAGTGGTTTGAACTTGATACATGACTTGCTAACTTTAAACTTAAAAGAGTCTGAAGTGTAGAATGTAGCTTCTGTCAGCAGTTTTTCAAATAACTTGTTGGGAATGTTTGGGTTGAAAGAGAAATCACGTATGGCTTCTTGTTCTATAGTGTTGTCATCACACACAGAAACTCGTATCTGATTTTGTGTGTGGCTTTTTTTTATGTGGACCTTTCCTGCCAGAGCATAATGCTTCTTGGCAGTCTGGTCAGAGCAGTGACTTTTGTGCATCACCCAAACTCATCTCTCTCTTCTCCCTTCCTGGAACTTGCTAGGACATCCCAGACCCATACAGCGTCACACATGGAACTAGTGTAGTGGGTCTGGTGGGGCATGCTGCTCAATGACAGGTTCTCATGTACTGGTTGGTCTCACCTGGCTAACCAAAAATGTTTTGTGGGCATGAAGGTGCCAGTTTACTGCTGCATCTTCCACACTTCCGTCTCTGCCATCTTTGCCCTGTACATGAAGATGGATATACCCCTGTGCCAGGTCCTCTGCTGCTTGTGGCCCCCTTCTCTAGCTCATGACCTGATGGCAGTACCTGTGTTGAAGATTACTCAGACACGGCTCTATGGCCCAGATGCTTGTGCTCCTAGATGCTGGATTGCAAAGTCCTCCAGAAGGGGGCCTCAGCTGTGGCTGTGACCCTTTTCCTTATCTTGATTATTTGGTATCATTAGTAGTTCCAGATGTTTCTGATTTTGGTCTGTTTGTGACTGCAGCCCACTCACCAGCTCTGGCACCAACTCATGGGCTTGAGGCTGTGAGCTGTTCTAGTGGTAACTTGGTATGCTGTACTTCTAAGCTGCTATAGAAAGTAATGGGACTTTGTAACACAGTCTAGCAATAGGGCTTGCTGGAAGGGTGAAGGTGAAACACAGAACCTTGCTTTTCTTACACATCTTAAAAAAGCCAGTAACTGTCTCCACTCCGTATGTTAAAGGTATCTTTCTGGTAGGTACAGTGCTTGTACTTCAGTGTGCTGTTAACAATGCCATAGCATACATTTTTCTATCCATTTTCTTGTAGTTTATTTCTTAGTCCCATTTTTAATCTATTTATCTGCTCAGTTTACAGATGACCCGACGCTTGCAATTTGCAATGACAGCGGAGGCTCCGTATTTGAACTGTCATTTAAGTAAGACAATAACTCTAAGTACCCACAGAAAGTACAAGAAACTAATGCTCGGTCATAGTTTCTAAAACCTGAGCAAAAAAACCCCATTGGAACCAATAAAGCTACTGTCTGAGTGTTGAAGGTGTAATTTAGGGCTGCAGTATAATTTCACAGCTGAAGCAAGATGCTGTCTGGCAGTGTAATAGTCAAAGAACAGCCTAAGTTATTAAGGTATCATTGTATTGCCCAGAATCTTGGCATTCCTTGTGGGCTTTTGGTAGTTGTCATAAAAGTGTTGCCTCTTGAATTTCCTTGTTTCCTTAGTGAGAACTGCCCTGCAGTGACTGCTCATTTTGTTCTTGGCCTCTTCAAGAGGATGAGGGACAAGGAGGAAGAGTTGACAGTCTAGAGAGTCTGATCGTATCCAGGAATTTCCAAAACTTTACTGTTACATAAGATCTTAAGGCATTCTTGTCTGTATCTGAGGAGCTGTATGGGACTGCTTCCAGTGACACACTAAAAGTGATCCCTGGAGCTGTGTAAAGGACTTATTAAAAACAGTATTTATGAAGGATCACTCCTGAGATTTCATTAGATTGTTGGGCTGATCTCTTCTTGATAGCTGGCCACCAAGCTGATTTCTCTTCTTTGCAGGAGGGTTATGGGAGTGAGAACGTGTGAATCTCGATGTCTGTTCAGTGGCTCAAAAGGGGAGGTTTGCTGTATTGAACCATTACATGCAAAACTTGAGCTGAGAGACCATCCTATCACTCAGTATTCACTGCTGGCCATGGCCTCCCTAACAAAGGTAACTTGCTGCTTGCAGAAGGCTTTGTGTGAGAAATCAAAAAGTAGAAGTTTTCTGGTATATGCTGAAATATTTTACTGCACTTTTTGTTTTTCTTGAAGATACTGGTTATTGGCCTGAAGCCATCTCTGAAAGTGTGGATGACCTTTCCCTATGGTCGTGTGAGTAATGAAGCCGAACAGTTACTTCTGAATTATGGCTACGAACAGTTCCTAGAGTGAAGGGCATGAGATTAGGACCAGGTGTTTGGTATCACTACTTTATCAGTATGCAGTAAACACTGCATTGTGGAATTGCAGTGATAATCTGTTGGTCTCACGTGTGCAGATTGTGGGCAGAGAGGAGGTGAAAAGGCTGCTTTCAGCTGTACCTATGTGAAGATGCTGAATTTCTCCAATAAGTGGGAAGGGAGGAACACAGGAGCTGAGGTGCCCTCAGCTTCTTGTCTTCCCTGCTCCAGCCTGGATGCACCCACAGGTGGGCTGTTGACCTGATTATGGCTACAGTCACCTTGGACTGGGGCCATTGCTTCACATAAGAACCATAAAATTGAACCCTTAATTGCAGGGACAGAAACAAAGTGGAATTGGAGCACTAAACAGTCTTCTAAACTCTTGATTATTCACTTTCACTAGTCACTAGTATAATTCCCCTTGGAAAAGCAGCTGGGGGAAGATGTGGGATATGCTAGATTGGGAGAATGGAGACAAGGCTGCTAGCAAGCTGCAGCTTGTCTTAGTCCGTCAATCCATGTGAGATTGGATCTACATTAAGCAGCTAGGATACAGGTTTTGTTCTGACTGGCTGTCCACTTTGCCAAGAGACACATGTTGCCCCTAAACCATGTGGCTAGACCAAAGAGCACAAGCTATTGCTCAGCTGCCAGCAGGCCAGGAAATTGCTTTACAGCCTGTGTGTGTACATGGCAAAGTCAGTGAGTAGCAGCTGATGAACAGCATGTGTCCTGGAAACGAGGTTCTGCCTTGTGTACCTTAAATACTGGCTCTGCTTTTTGTCTAACAGATGGACCCTTCTAGTGTCCCTCTTCTGGCATGGTGCTTTGTGGCTGTACAGAACTCTGTGAACCCCATGCTTGCATTTTGTCGAGGAGACGTCGTTCACTTTCTTCTGGTAAGCCTTGGATGTTTTATGCTGCCTTTCTGATAGTCACGTCTGACATATTCAGTTGACTGAGCCTCTGTCTCAGTGAAAGTATGACATCTGTGCATGCTAGGGATGTCTGCAGCTTGCAGCCAGCTTGGGAAAACACACTTGTTGGTTATTGTTTTTCAGCAAGCAGTGGTGCCCTTCCCTGAGATTCTGGAGGCCTGAGCATTATGCATTCCAGAAGTGTTGATTTGCAGCTTATCTCATTTCTACTGGAGGTAGAAGAATGTGGTTTGTTTTCAGGGAGATCACATGAATTTGAGATAGCTTTTTTTTTTTTTTTTTGGGGGGATTTCATATTTTTTGGTTTTTTTTTTTTTTTTTTTTTTTTTTTTTTTTTTTTTTTTTGCTTTAAAAGATGAGTCTGGAAAAAATTTGTATAAACCACTAAGAGACAACAGCTTTCGGGTCCTGTTGGCATGTGACTTTAGGGCATGCTGCTCATCCTGTTTAGATCTGCAGAAGTTACACATGCAGTTATGGTTGTTTGAAGATGAATTTATGTCTGATTTCAGTATGAGAGTAGTACCTAGGCCTCAGAAAATCTGGCATTTTGGCTTCGGAGTGTTAATTTTGTTTCCCAGCTCTGCTCTCATCTTGGACCTTAGGCTTTGCTCAAGCACCCAGATGTTGTGTTGTCTGGATTGAATCCTCTTTCTCATCTATCTTCTCTCTTGGTAAAAGAAAGAAAAGGAGAAGGAAAAGGGTGTATGTTTAAGCCTGTCTTGCTGGAGATGTCTGTGCATGCAATAGCACAAGCCTCTGCACAGATACTCAACTCAGCTATGGCCAGTGGTGCTGCTCTGCTTATAGGTTACTAAACAGCAGCCACGTTACCTGAATTCAGGTCCCTATTGCTGTATGTCAAATTGTAAAAAACCTTATTTTTGCAGAATGCTTTTTAAAATTATGATTAATTAAAGCCAGTTAGTGTTCTGTAGTTCTGACTTTTACGAGTAGAAAGTATAGTAGTTCCTGCATAGGATGAGAGAGAACCCTTGACTGGGAGTTGTCATGCAACATCTCCCTTCAGTTCAGTATTCCAGTGGGGCTGAGCCCCTTGGGAGTCAGTGAAGGAGAATCAGTCCTTCTCCGGTGCTCTCTGTACAAACGCTGGAGGTTTGCACCCCTTTTAGAAACTGAATTGCCTGATATAATATGTGAGGTGGGGTGGGGGGAACAATCCCTTGAACACATGTAGTGCCAGCTTTTTTGATGTACAACTCTTGCAGTACAAATAAGTAATTTAAGATTGATCCAGCAGAGGTCATATATTTTTACTGTCCCCTGCTCAGAGCCTTCTGTTTCCTCGCTTACAGGAGTGCTTTTGAAAGTGAGACATTACGCTCCATTTGAGAAGTGTGTGTGCTGCTACTGCACACTCAGTGTGCTTAGCTGAGGGGAGCTCCAGACTCCTGGAGGTGGTGTGATGCCCGTTGGGAACAGAGAGGTAGAGCTGAAGAAAGTCTTTGAGTTTGCATCAGCATAGTCCCATTTCTCTTTCAGGTAAAGAGAGATGATACTGGTGCAATACATGTCACTAAGCAGAGACAGCTTCATCTGCACTATGACCTCATCAACTTTACCGTAAGTCTCAATACTATAGAATGGTTAATTTTTTTTTCCACTGGTTTTCTTGTATCTCAGTAGCCCTCAGTTCTGTATTATTGGCTTTACAAATGTAGCATAATAAGTGGCTGTGTTGATTTGGGGCTAACTAACTGAAAAAGTCCTTAAGCTTGGGACTCAGTGGAAAACCAGCGCAAGTGAAATAGCAAGTAGTAGCCAAAGGATAAAAAGTTAGTAGCATGAAGGCATTAATACTGTCCTTTTTGGGAAGGGGGGTATCCTTGTTGAGGAGATATTTTCAAAAGCCAGAGAGAATCTGTCAAGAAAGATTTTTGTTCTATATTCTCACTAATAAGAAGGCAAAATTCTATGTAATTGGCTCAGTAAAATTCTAGTGTTCCATATATAAGTGCTTGCTAAAGCACTGTAATTGTTTGATGCTTTCAAGAAAAAAAATTGTTCAACTCAAACACATTTACAGAATACAGCAAGTAAAACATGAAAGACCAAAATACCAAGATGGACATCCACATCAGCTGGAATTTGAAGTTTGTTAACAAATATGCTTGGCTGTTTGGAAAAAAAAAAATAAATAAATTGTAAGAGCAGCAAAAAAAAAGCCTTTTTATTTGCAGGTTTTTGAACATAAAAGTAGAAGCCACAGAATATGAATGACAGGCTTTGAGTTAAACTGAAATGTACTATTTCTCTTTTTAATGCTTCCTGATGCCATACTTACCTTCTAAGGGATTTGAGAACCGGTGTTGTAGTTCTGGTTTTGAGGCCTTTGGACAGAAAGTGTGCTACAGCATAAATAGTGCACCAAGAGCACAAGAACTCTGGTGGATTGCCATTTGTCTACAGGTGGTTTCTGTGAAGAAGGTTCCTTGTCATTTTTCTTGGTGTTAAAGCTGATACTCCAGAAGGAGCCTCCCTATCTTTACCTTTGGAGTTATGCACGGGTGCTGTTGCGAAGTGACCATGTATAGTCACAAAGCTACTAGCCATCCTAGGACTTCCAGTATTAATACTCAGGGATATGGCCAGAGCCTGTTTAGTTGGCTTCTAGTTGTGTGTGCATTGCTGAAATCTGTGATTTGTTGCTTTTTCAGTGGATAAACTCACGGACAGCAGTGCTTCTGGACAGTGTGGAGAAGCTGCATGTTATAGATCGTCAGACACATGAGGAGCTGGAGACCATAGAGATACCAGAAGTTCAACTAGTCTACAATAGCAGCCACTTCAAATCACTGGCTACAGGAGGCAATGTCAGCGAAGCCCTGGTAGGCACAAATGGCCTGCTTGTGTTAGCTAACTGTTTCAGATATGCCCTAAGTGGAAGCCTGGAGCTTTGGAAAAAAGGCTTTGAAGCATCTCAGAAATCATACATGGTGTTGATGTGGCCAATTAAGAGACAGTTCATGTTTCCTTTTGTGCACTGATGTTTTTAGGAGCTGCTCTTAAGTTAACAAGCTTTGGAATACTATGCACAGGAAAAAAGCTGATGTGCTTTATTCTTTAAGAGATTTCTATAGGCTTTTCTACTTTGTATACCACAAATACTCTGCTGTAGCAGTGCCTGTGCAGTACATGCATTCCTTGCCCTCGTCTTGTAGATTGTCATGCAGGGGTAGAGAGGATGAAACATAGTACCTATGCTTGTAGGTACTATGCTTTCTTGTTTGAAGCAAAAAACCAAACCCGTCCATACTAGTGAAAGTTGCAACACTTCAAACATTGTCTCTTCTACTTTTTCCTCTTTCGTTTATTTGTCTTTCTTGTATTTTGACTTTCATGTTTGGTTGGGGGGTTTTNGACATGGTTTTATTCCTGAAGTAGGTATTAATTTCAGTGGCTCCTGATAGCTCCTGTAACTTACCTGTGCCTTCTGCAGCAGACTCACTTTGCTATAGTATTTCTATTGCCATAGCATTGTGGAGGTTTTTTTAAAGCCATGGTTGTGGGACAAATTATTGCTTGCAGTAGAAGATTGATTTCTCTATTTTGGAGACAGTTTGCCAAGAGTATGTGTAAGAAAGGGCCTTCCATCCTTGTATTCAAGCCTCCTGATGCTTTACCAGAGAAAGCCCAGGGGTTCTGAAATTCCACAGCTGGACAATATGGTTCTTACTCAATTCTGCTATAGCCCTGTGAGAGTTGCTGGCCCAAACAACTAGCAGAAGGCTCATGTGAGTCTGTAGTTTGGAGCTGCAATTTCAAGCCCAGCATATGGTCGTGGCTCAGCTCCAGAAGCCCAGGGAGAGGTGCCTTCAATGCAGGATGGCAGGATTTCATAAAAAAACCCTCTCTGTCATGGTTCCCTTTGGAAGAAGTACTCTGTTCCTTGGTGCTCAGTCTGAATGGCCAGATCTATGAGGAGTCTTTGCAGCCTTTAGATCTACATAGCTGCTGCTTGTCTGGCTTTCACTGCTTTATCTGCTTCATGCTGCTAGCATTGCTGTTGTTCTTTCTGTTGCAGATGTATACTGAGGAAGAAAGTCAGAAGGTGGAGTCTAGTCTAAGTTAGCTTATGTACTGCCTGCCACATGATCTGGAATCGCCAGGCACAACCTCACAGGACATAGCTAGAGATTGGCACTAAGGTGATACGGGAGCTCTCCTTGCTAGGATATGTCATTATTCAGAGTGTTTCCCTCAAATCCAGAAATTCTGCAGTGTCCTGTGAGGACTTCTGGTGATTACCATCAAAGCCAGAGACATGTGGCTTGAAAAACTGGTGGGTCCAAATAAGTGCTGCATGTTCAAATGCTATTGTGAGTCTAGAGAAGAGCCCTACTTAATTCACAGCCTGTAAGTGGAAGATGAGATCTGAAGTCTATAATGCCATTTTGAAATACTAAGGATATGAACCAGGCAGTGTCTTTCCCTGCATGTCAGTGGGAGTTACAAAACAACCTACTCAAGAGCAATTGAGTCAAGGACAACTTCTGATGGGAAGCTTTTTTTCCCCATGGCTCAGGACTGGAAATACACCTTTTCCTGTGTTAGTTCTGCAGACGCTCTGGAAGGCAAATCTTAGATGAGGCTGCTACCCCCATAAGAGATATTCTGGTTTCAGAGATGCCTGGGTTTGTGGATGAAGACTGTCAGACCCCATTCTTCTACTGCAGCATCTAAAGAAAGATACAGGCAATATCTGCTACTTCAGCCTTAGGTCCTGTGGTGAGGAGGTTGAAGTGTTATTACAGCAGTCCCTGGAATGGACACACTTCTCAGCAATAGGAAGAGATCCAGGAAGCTTCCCTACCTGACCAGACTGAGAAAAGTATAGGACAAACAGCTCTAGCCTATGTAACTGTGCAGTGGAGCAGGAAGCAAGCACTGCCCATGCATTGTGGTAAAAATCTCTTAATTTTGATGTGATCCTCCATTTCTCACATTGTAAATGCGCCCATATACAGCCTTTTGAACATTAGTTACTGGTATTCAAACTTCTGTTGTAGCAGCTTTCACTTCAACAATATTCTTTCCATCTGTCTCCTACACATTTGCTCGAGTAAGGTTTGTGAAGAAGCAGATGGCAAGGAAAGAGCCCCCATAACTTTTTTTTGCATCTGAGCATAGACACAGAGCACTGCTGTCCTTAGGACTTTTTCATGTTTTCTGGGCAGTCAGAGCTCAATAGTGTTTCAAGCTGCATTCACAAGCAGGAAGGAGTGACAGCAGAGCTTTTTTACTTACTACTACCCAGCAATCTGTGTTGTTTTATCCCAATCCTCATTTTGATTTCTGAATTACAAAGTGTCTCTAAAGTTCAAATGTATATATGTTTCTTAGGAAATTTTACAAAAACCAAAAGCAGTTTTACTTGCATGTAATTTTTTCCCTGTAGGCATTAGTTGGAGAGAAAGCTTGTTACCAGTCCATCAGCAGCTGTGGTGGTCAGATCTTTTACCTTGGAACTAAGGTAAATGTGGGGAGCTTTTAATAAAAATACAGGGCATTCGCTATTGATGGTAGCTCATCTTCTGGAGAAGAGAAATTTTTTTATTATAAGGACATGTGAATCAGGGATGGGTTCTTTGTGCACTTATGTCATGGGATTAAAGAAATGTGCAATAATTTGGTCTTGGCCAAGGTATGGGCTAAGTAAGATGTTGCCATACTTTCACAGTATCCTGGTTCATGCTGCTTCAGGGTAGACTTAGCATTACTTCACTGACATCACCTCTGTGCTAAGCTTCAACTTCTCTGTCCTAAATGTGCTAGTGAGTAAACAGAAGAAAATAAGACAGCAGGGAAAACTAGACTCTATTGTATGGACTGACAAAAGGAATATGCTATTCACTTTTCCTGTCCTGCAGTGCAGGCTGTCTGTGAAAAGGCAAAGAGGGGTGGCCTAGAGGATGGCCTGTGGAAGTAGGGGAAAAAGTGAGGGATGGTATCTGGGAGCAGATGGGTTGTAAGGCCATGTAAAGAATTTCTTCTGTTAAATATAAACATCCAATTTATTCCTGCCATGCCAAGCTTGAGTGTTGCTTTACTTAGCTTCACCTGTACTGGCATGCTCTGGTGGGTCTGGGATACCACAGGCTGCACGAGCAACTGTAAGTAAATAACTTCTTTTTTTGTAATTTTCTAGTCTGTTCACGTCATGACATTGAGAAGCTGGAGAGAGGTACGTTGAGAGGAAAACTCTACAGCTTAGTATCTTCAAATTGCTTAAATATAGCTTGAGAGGAGAGGGGGGAGCATTTGTGAAGCGTGTTCTGAGCACTGTGTTCAGGATCCCTGATTGCTACGCACCGCCAGCTCTGTAGGTACGCTGCTTTCCATGGTGGGATGCTGTGGGACTCCTGCTTGCATAAACTTGTAGGCTGCATGGAGACCTTGTTCTCCTGAGCAAGACATAATGCCTTGCCATGTTTCAGCTTCTGTTAACAAGATAGAATTAGTGCAATGTGTGACTTTGGAGGACTGTGTAAGCGTTAGCCTTCTATCTGCCAGATAAGCATACAGGAGTGGAAGGAAATCTGGTTTGCTGTATTTTGTCTCGAGCTACTGCAGAAGCTACATCATAAAATCAATCAAAGACTACCTAGAAAGTTCATTGGATTTTAGATCCTTGTTTCTGTTGGTAGAAGACTTTTTTGGAACATCATTTCTCTGACATCTGAAACCCTATCAATTTCCACACTAAAGTTCCTAAGTGATCTATTTATGTCTATTTGTTCCTATGTTGCTCTTTTCACTCGAGTTAAACAGCAGTTTTTTCCTTTCTGGATCGTCACTTGCAGTATGTTTAGTCAGTGTATGCATGTTCTCTCTCAGGCTTTTGTTTTGCAAGGCTAAGCAAAGTTCTTTCATCATCCTCTTGTAAGATTACCTTTCCATTCCTTTTTTCTTTCATAGTTACTTTTTTTTGTACCTCCTTTGTGCTCAGTTTCTTGACCATAGGTAAATGCTTTGGTACATATTACTCTGGGTAGGGTCTTACAAGCGCCATGCACAATGTCACCTCTTCTTCACTGTCTCTACTAGATATGTCATTCCTCATGCATCCTTGGGTCTCTTTTTGCTCTTCCTTTGGCTCCATGATGTCAGTGGCTTGTGGCACTCGGGAGATTCACCAGTACCCCATAGCCAAACTCTGATTTCAGCTGTAAGTTGATTTCTGCTGTAAGTTTTTTGTGCCATTGGATTACATCATAGTTCTATTACCCAGCTTTATGGGCAGTCCTATTGTGTCTGTCTTTCTGGTCTGCTGTCTCACATCACATGTTGACAGTTGGTCATCAGCAAACTTCATTAGTAAATTCAGCTTATGCCAAGTTAGTTGACCGAATCGTTATGTAGAAGGGGGCTTCAAGGCTGATTCTCAAGAACTCCAATAGTAATTTCTTTCCAGTGTCACATTTCTTCTTTAAGCAGTGACTTTCACCATTTTTCCCTGTTACCTGCTTTACGGCTCTTGTGCTCGTCCATGTTTATAAGCTCCTCCACATGAAACTGTTTCAGGACCTTTAATAAAATATGAATGGTTCAGCCCTATTTTATACAGTTGCTGGTTTTAGTTACCAAGATCACTTTCCTCTGCTAGTTTTCCCTCTGGCCATTCACTGCCAACTTTGGTTTAGTAAACTGTTAATGAAAAGTCTTGCTTTGACCCATGATTTCATGTACTGGTTTTCCTAGAATTCAGAAGTCAATCACAGCTTACATGCTCTGAGCCAACCTCCTAAATTACTGTATGTTTTCTGTTGTGCTGCAGCCCTTTTTTGTAGGGCACTTACTCAAGAGTTGTAATTGAGTATGTGGGGGATTAGGGAGTGAAGCTGAGAGTTAGTTCTTGCTGCAGTACAGAATGGTCGTCTGAGACTCAATCTCTTGTATCTCAAACTACTTTAACATCTTGACCTGACATACCAAGACCAGTGGTGCTTGACCTTGTGTGCTAATAATCCTTTAAAGCAGAAAATACTTGTGATCTACTTCAATTGTTGTTGACTGTGAGCTCAGGAGAAAAAGGGTAGGATGACTACACCTGTATGCTGAAAACGTGGCAGAGTTTTTTGTTGTGCTCTTAAGCGATGAGGCAAGGATGGGGAATAGAAGATTTTTATTCTTTGTGATTGCAGACACTTGCTGATGCTGTGGGTCTCCATCTATCAAGCATCTGACCTAAAATGTAGCCCACAGGGACTTGATGTACTGGGGCCTGACATTTCTTGGTCTTTTTTTAACTGTCCAGCAGAAAATGTACATATGAGAGAATCTTTTTGAGATACTGTCCTTGACTGCAGTGTGTTGAGAGGTTCTGAGGTTTCCTGTCCTCTTGCTGTCGGGGATTGTGGCCCACTACTGGGAAATGCTGATCTTAAATGGGAGGGGATCTTCTTTTCTGCAATACTAAGCTTCAGTATTACTTGTTATTTTAGAGAGTTGACCACCTTCTGAAACAAGAGCGTCTCACTGATGCCCTGGCTCTAGCTTGGTCTTTTTATGAAGGTAAAGCAAAGGCTGTAGTAGGTAAGTTTGGTGGGGTTTTTTGTTTGTTTGTTTTATTGAAACCGCTAGGGAAGGTTTTAAACCTATGCATGTACAGAAATAACTTTTCAGGAAAAAAAGGAGGAGAAATGAATTGAAGAAAAGGAAGCAGGATGTCCTGCTTTGGGTTTGGCAGAAACAACACCTTTATGTGGATTGATTTGATTTTTTTGGAGTTGTAGTCCCTCTAGCAGCCTGCTGTTTTCAAATGAAAAATCAGACTTGGGCTGTGTAGTGACTCCTATCTGTTGTCACTTTGCCGTGAAGGAGGTGGATCCAGGTGTTGAATATCTAGCATGCTAAAATATTCCTGAAGGTCATGCATGACCTGTAGGTAATTTTCAGTGTGATGTTCTGTCAGCTCTGCGAAGCAGGTACTTTCATTCAGGTCTCCTCTGACTATACAACTGACTGAAAGAACTGCTGGGTTTTGGCACCGTGTTTCCTGTGAAGGAGGATGCTTTGTGAGCACTTAGCTTGTTATGATAAACATATTAATTATGCCAGAAACTGCCACTTGAACAGTCTGATTTGGACTGGACACATTGACTTTTCAGCAAATAACTTCTAAAGTTTTGACAGCTGACACTCAAGTTCTTAAGATAAGAACCTCCTGCTGTGAAATTGCTAGTATATGGAGATGTGTCTCGTTTTAATGGGTGGATATAATGCAATTACACAGATAGGTTGGTTTTTTTTTCAGTATTCAAAGAATTACTGTCTTTTTGAGTTGGCATTTCAGAATTTTTTTTTCCCCTTATAGTGCACTTAATTCAGCTTCTTTGCATTAAGGCATCCTCCAGCAATTAGCCTCATGTACGTGGTCTTTGACAGCCCTCTATTAATAGTTCTCTCAATGTTAAACAGCGCTCAGATCTGTTCTTGCCATTCCTGTGCTGGAACAGTCTTTACATTGGGAGAATAAGCTCTTCAGAAGAAGAGTGGGCTAAAAGTAGAACACAAAATTGTGTGTTTAGATATCCTGACCTCTGCATCTCAATGGTAGTGGTGTTAGCATCTGAAATGTGGGATTTTTGTATTTTGACTGGTAGCTTAGATGAGAAAAACTTCTTTTTTTTTTTTTTTTTTTTTTTTTCCTCCCCTTTCATTCTTTCTAGGCTTGTCTGGGGACACAAGCAAGCGGAAGGCAGTCATAGCAGACAGAGTGAGTCACTGATCTCTTACTAACTGGGATGTCGTGTATGCTGATGCAACACTAACTGTGTTCCTGGAAGGAATGGCTTCTGTCCTCCAGAAGTGAATCCAACTAACTCTAGAATGTGTACATGTGCCTCTCTGGCTAAGATTGTGAGCAGGATTTTGGAATAAACTTGGAAATACCTTTTAGGTAAAGGTGGGGATAAAATCTGCAGCATTAGCAAATAAAAATGTGACATTATCATCAAGGCCTTGAGATCTCTGGTCCCCTCACAGAGGAGAGAAACCTTTTTTGAAGGTAACTCCAGAGTTTTCTGACTTTTGCTTGGCAAGTGTCCATTAGTATGTCACTTGCTGATCGAAACTTTGCCCCATGTGTACGTGGACATGGAATAAACTCTTTAACTGATCCTGCTCAGTTGTTACAGGAACCTTTTTCTGGGAAAGGTGTGTTTAAAATACACAATTACTGCAATAATTTTTCAGCTGTACTTTGTTCTTCATGTATATTTTATTTGCAGGTAAATAAGTTTTGCTGTTTAAGGTACTGTAACTTAAGCTTTGAGTAAAAACATGGCCCACATGAGCCTTGTGCTTCAGGATGCGTTCATCTGCCTGAAAATTTGCTGGCAGACTGGCTGCCCGGTTTGTCAGTCAGTTAATGCTAGTGTAGGCCTTCAGCATCCCACCGGGCCACTTCTATGCAATGTCATGCTGTTGCCTCTTGGCAGCCTCTTCCCTCTTCTCCTTCCTGCCCATGGTAGTTCATACCCAAAATGGGACAACAGAGTTTACAGTGCTGCCAACCCGCAAGTCAGTCTATTAAATGTGCTACCAAGTAGGGCCTCTAGTGTAGGATTTGAATGAATTTTCTTGTTTATTGTAATTCAGATGGTTGAAATCCTTCTCCATTATGCTGATCGGACTTTGAAGAAATGTCCTGACCAAGGAAAAATCCAGGTTATGGAGCAACATTTTCAGGTATGGTGCTCCAGGGGACTCTCTTGTCTAGATCTTTTGAATTTTTTGATCAGACTTTGCTGCAAAAATTACTTGTCTGTTTTTGAAAAGTACTGCTGTGGTTCACCTGAACTCTCACCTCTGTTGTGTGCACTAAAGAAATCAGGTCTTAGTTATGGCTAGGTGGCAGAGCAGAACCTGTATGCCCTCTATCCTCTGCAAAGCGTGTCTAGAGGTTTTTGCCATATGAACCAGCATAGGGAAAAACCTGTAACTGTGCCAGCTACTAGCTGATTCAAATAACTCACTTATTCTGCTCTCTATTGGCCAGGCTTCATTTTGTGCTCTGCAGTATGTGTTATTTGGCAGGAGTTTTTGTCAGTCCGTACAGCTTTTTCATGTTTCTTCCACAGGATGTGGTGCCTGTCATAGTTGATTACTGCCTCTTACTCCAGCGCATGTAAGTCTGAGTTTGCAAGCTGGTCTCCCAAGGCAGACCACCAACCCACGCAGTCCTGGGTGCTGTCTCCTATTATATCACATAGTTTAGAGGAATGGTATCACATCATCGTCATCATATGTCACTTCACAGTTTAGAAAGGAATGCTTAAAAACTGATACTAAAGTCAGGGTACTCACTACTCAAAAGAAAAGTTTGTCTTAAATTTTCACTGATGTGTTGAGGAAGAAAAGTTTGCATCAAACTGTTTCCCCCACACCATCCCCTTAGGAAAGAAGCTGCCCTGGTAGATTTTCCTGTTGTTACCATTTCCCCTCTAACAGCAGGGTTTTTTGCTGCAACATCCATAGCCGATTTAGTCTGTGTAGCTGCCTGTAACTTGCATCAGTATAGGAGCTGAACAGGGCATTCAGGTCCTGAGTTTGAGAAATACAGGGAAAATGGAGTTTAATTTGGAGCACTCAAAGTAGATATGTAAGGAGATTTTAATAAGATTGTTTGGTAACTAAACACTTTCCTCCTAGGGATCTATTATTTAACCAGATATATGATAAGATGAGTGAGAATTCTGTAGCTAAAGGCATCTTTCTGGAATGCTTGGAGCCATATATCTTAAGTGATAAGCTGATGGGGATCACAGCTCAAGTGATGAAAGATTTGCTGCTTCACTTCCAAGACAAGAACAGGTTGGAAAATTTGGAAGCCTGCATTGTACATATGGATGTCACCAGCTTAGACATACAGCAGGTGAGCTGTTGTGCTGTGTGCTATATTGACTTCCTTTGAATAAATGACAACATCCCCTAGTCGCTGATGCAAACTTGTGCTTTTAAGCACAGCATAGCATGTGGAAAACCAGGTGTCACGTTTCAACAGACAAGACTTACATAGTCCAAACCATTCATGCTTTTTGGTCACTAATTTGTAACAGAACTTAGCGCTGTGTCCCTGGGGTCAAATTCAATGAACATGGGAATTATTTAGCATGGCTGTGTCCATCCTGTAACATGCATGCTCTATAAACATGTTTTGCTCCCCTAGTTTGTGTCCTGGTGTAGGATAATGCATCAGCAGCTGAACGTGTTGGAAACTACTAGTCCGTCAGGATTACTCTCATATTTGCATTCAGTCTTTCCTGGTTTGAGTACCTTAGCTAACATCAAAGGCTGCAGGGGCACAAAAAAATGGAGTTGCGTTTGCCAGTTTAGTGCTGGCCAGCCTGCTCTGCTCGGATGCTTGCTCTTGCATGACAAAGTTAGTGGAGCAAGGAGGTGTTCGTGATGGGTAGTCCTGTTTTCCTTGGTCAGTTTTTATTCTCACAGGAACAGCTTTCCTTTCCATTCCAAGGAGGGAACTGCTTGGGAACTTGACAAAATGATTTGCTAACCAATCAAAAGGCAAACAAGTGCAATCAAGGGTTTTGAAGACCTGCCTTCCCCCCCCCCCNNNNCTCATTGCAGGTTATGAATGTTAGAATCTAGGCAGTTAGATTCTGTGTTTGCTGTGTGAGCAATAAGCTGGATACTGCCTTTGGGGATTTGGGGTCCTTACAGAGACTAGTTCTGCAAGTGGAAATTCTCATTCTGCTTTAAATCATACTGTTGGATGATGCAAATGTAAGGACAGGGATTGTATTCGAGAGACTGGGGACTAAGAAAACTGTGAGCTGAGAGCAGCTGTATATCTATGTTGTGCTTTGTTTGCTTTGCAGGTAGTTCTTCTGTGCTGGGAAAATCATCTCTATGATGCCATGATCTATGTCTACAACAGTGGGATGAATGACTTCATTAGTCCCATGGAGGTAGGAAAGATGCTCAGTGCAGTGAGTTATTTGTGTGTTCAGCACACAGTCTTCCTGAGAAACAGCATTTGAAACCCAATGCATTATGTTCTCATTCAGTGTGTATATATTCATGTTCTTTTTCATTTCAAGGGAGAAATCATGTATGATAGATGCAGTTTATTTGACTAGATGCAGTAGAGGAGAAAAGTAATTTGTAATTACTGTGCTTTAGAACACAAATTTCCCTGCTGAGGTAGCAATGCTCTGCAAAGTTAGAGCAGGAAGTTTAGTTGTGTTAATAAAATAAATATAAAATAAAAGCAGCAGAAGAGAATAACATGGCGACTTACAGAGATTGTATTGCAAAACTGTCTGCTAACAGCTTTGTTGCTGGTGGTGAGCCTGGCCTATATGGCATGACATGCTGAGAAAGCATCAACTTTCTGCACAATGGGATTCATGGGGGTGTAGGTGTGAGAGGTTCTATGAACACCTCATGGTTTTTTTTTCCTTCATACTGTTCTTCCTCTGCTGACACAACAGTTATTAATATGTATTAAAGAGTAATGAAAAAAAAGGGTGAACTTACCTGTGTACAGAATTCAGAAAAAAGGCTAGAAACAGTTCTTGCATTGAGGCAGGCTTTGTTCTTAGCACTTGGGTGTGATCTATCGACAGTAGTAAGCACAAGACTCAATGGAATGCTGTAACTTAAGGCCCTGTTGATGCTGCTGCTGGTAATTCTGAAGATGTGCCTGATATACCAATTGCTCTTGAAGCCTATAGCTGTAATGTCAAGATGTTTCATTATGGAAGCACTGCTGGTATTTTCTCAGTAGTGCTGAAATAGAGAGCTGGGTCCATTTGAATGTGAAAATCTTAAACTGCCCAATTTTTAGCAGTTATAATCTCATTTGATTTTTCTCAGGAAGGAGACTCTTGAGGTGTTCATGATTTTAAAAAGGTACTTCCGGAAACCAAGCACTAGCTGTATGAGCACAAGTAACTTTTTCTGCTTTCTAGAGCTAAGTATTTAGATGAGTCCTCATTCTACACAGCCAAACTAAAGGCTGTCTGGTGACCTTGCTATGTAGGGTGAAGGTTTGCATAATC